>CM062807.1:1088583376-1088852888 GCA_031772625.1 Pinus tabuliformis
TAACATATAAATTCAACTATTGTTGCAAGGTTTAATGGAAGGAATGATGGTTTGGTTCAAGCCAGATAACCACTTCTACTCTGTTTCACTTCAGACATGCATGAACACCCCTCAGACTACAAGGCTCTAGACCACCAATGCTCACAGTTTAGATATTAGGTGATATGGAGAATACTAACCACACCAGCAAATGCACAATACCATGTGATGGCCGCTGCAACTAGTACAGAACCCTGCAAATCTAATCTATTAATGCAAAGACAAGATGAAACCTCTCCTACATTAGATAGAAAGAAACCTTAGCACCTATTCAGTGATGCATTCGAGATCTAACACAGAGATAAGATGATAGTTATCTAGTGTTAAACATCAAGGATCAAGAACCAACATATCAGGCACAAGCTTAGAACAGAGGAAAACAGAGAGTGAGCAGTTAACAGCAAAAGAATCTTGTATTTGCTGAAAATGAAGATGAGACGTTGCAAGTGACAAATTGTCTACAGTCTCCAGATGTTGAACCTTACATCAAATGCCAACCTTGATTACATCTTGCTCCTGGGTATTATAAGTTTACATTACAATGGAACTTGGCCGTTTAGGTAAGGAGGGGTCATAATTGACCACCAACTACATTTAACTGCTTAATGGAGTCTCTGAATGAGGTTGCTTGTTTCAGTGGGTGAATCTGATCTGTTCAGGTGATGTGTTGTCGTTTAGGCAGTTGGAGTGCTCGTACTTGTGGATTCCATGACTGATAAATTCAGTTACAGAGTCGTGTTGTGTCCTTTTATCCTTTTGTCCATGCTTTCTGTTTAATGTGTTTTTGGGGATATTACTGTAACTGATGCTGGTAAAGTTGGTCGTCTCCTTATTCGGGCAACAGAATGGTCATAGGACGTGGAATGCATAGGTAGGTGGTGGACGATTTGGGTGAGCGAGAAGAATGACTGCCGATCAAGGAAATGAATGGCGGAGATGGCTTGCAGAGGCTATCAACTGAGGTGGGAGTGGGATGTGCTAGGGCCCTTGGATCTTCAGCGGACAGATCGTATAATGATCGGGCGACGAAGTTGCACGGGTGTTTAACAGGTGAGGGCGATTTGACCGGGCGGTAACAGTTTTCATCGCACCTCTTTTGGGCACTAAGTGGTAAATGCCCGGGCGAGTGATTCCACTCAATGATCGACATGTAGCAGTGGATGAGAGAGAAAAACTACTCTCGTCGCACGCGATTTCTTGATCAAGTTGATGGAGCGATGTATGCGAAGACCGTTAGATCTGGTGGAGATGATCAGACGGTGGAAAATGGTCGAGCAGGTCATCTTTATCAAGTGCAATGTGGGCCATTAGATTATCGGGGAATGATCAATGACGGGAATGTGATGAGGGGTTTATGAGCGCGTGAGGGCATATGGGTAAGGTTTTATGGTTGGTTTGGCTTTGAACTCAAAGCTAGGGCCAAAAGGGACTTTGTTGAATTTTAGAAGGTTTATTCAGGGAATGGGAAAGGTTTAGAGGTGAACGGGTGAAGGAAGAAAGGGAAAAATGACCAAATGTGGGGCCCCTTTGGAAACAACCAAACAGGCCATGCTTCCTTCTGTCCTTAGAAGGTCAGCATTGCATAGCAGAGCTAACACGGCTAGGTAGGCAGAACTTTAGATATAAAAGTGGAAGAGCTATCTCAGATGGAGGAAATGGAGAACTTAGTGAAAATCTTACAAAAAGACAAGGAAGAAGAGGAGAACCCCCGATCGGGGTGTAGCAACGTGGAGGAGGTGGGTCAGCGGAGATGGGACTGGGAAGTGGTAGGCAGTGTCCACACAAGTGCAAGGACAGGAATACGAGTGGGAAGTGGAGGGAGAGGACAGGGCGAAGGGCAGGTGGACGGATAGGGCAAGGAAGGAGCAGACCCGGAGAGCAGGCCGATGGAGATGGGAAAGGAAGACGACAAGGACAGCAAGGGGCCAGCGGGAGTGTGGGTAGGAGGATGCCAGCAAGTGGCAGGACGAGGGAAGAGGATGCACGGCAGGAGCATCCGAGATGCTGGGCTCCAGCGCCAAAGCGGCAACCCCAGTAATATCCTTGGATGAGGAATGAATAAGAGGTCCAGCTACATCTTGTTGAAGTTTCATGATGAATAATTTTTACTTGTTAAACTTGAATTGCAGTATAGATAGTATGGATAATGTTGTTAGGCTGGTAGAGAAAGACTTATTTAAATTTTGGACAACCTTTAATGCTGACAGGTGGCTACCTAGTTTCCTTCGGGTAGGTGAGGCCCCGTGGAACAAATGGAAAATTTGATTTTGGACAGATAATATAAATAGCGAAAGTACTACCAAGTTCACAAAAAAAAATGTGCCTTTTGAAAAGATTAATCATGCTTAGGGTAAATTAATTCGTTTTAAATAATTAATCATGTCATTTAATCACGATTAACCATTTAAAATGGTAAACTTTTATCAAGAAAGAAAGGTACAGTGAAAGTGTACCTTCTTGGAATTTGAAACGGTGACTTATAATTATTAAGATAGAAACTGTGACCTATAATTAACATAGGTGTTGAATGTGAAATCACTTGGGAAAGTTGGGATTATCAATATTATTATTGATTTTTAATCGCTGCAAGACCTTTTTGTTAATTTACATAAAATATCCTTTAGATACATAATTTATAAGATTGATATTCATAAGAATTATTTTCATAAAGAATGTTTAGGAAAGGGAGTTAAAGGTACTACTGACATAAGTAACATTTAATTATAACATAGGTGTTGCATGTGAAATCACTTCTACAAGTTGAGATTATCTATAGATTTATATGTTAATTTACATAAAATATCATTTCTATACATAATTTATAAGATTGATATTCATAAGAACTATATTCATAAAGATTTTTTTTTTCTGAAAAAGAATTAAAAGTACCATTCACATAAGTAACATTTAATTATAGCTCAAGTTATATTGGGAAAGTAATTTTGAAATGATATATATTTTATGTGTTATAGAGTAGGTTGATCTATTAATTTGAAATATATATTAAAAATAAAACTAAAAAACACATTTTTGTTAACCATTAAACCTATTTAAATTATAATATATAATTTATTTGTTAAATAAATAAGATGAAATTAAAATTAATAAATTTTTAAAAATAATCCAAATATCTAAAATTTTAAATCCATGAAATGTGTGGACGAATAGGTTTTGAATATTTAGATTATCCATCAAGTCATTGTCAAGAGGTGGAAATCGAGGTAAGAGAGTGAGTGTGAAGCCGCGAACAGGGGTTAAATTTGATGCCCGTATGCCCGTATTTCGCATTTTTACCCGTAAAATACGTTTCAGTTTTAAACCTCCACGTCATGCGCAACTTGCCATTCATTTTCAAAAACGTCATATTGACGGGCATGTTTAAAAATTAAAAGTTAAAAAAAAAAAAAATTATAATTTTTTTTATATATATATTTAACCTTACGTCATATATTTTTTATACCTGTAGGCTGTAAGATAGAATGTGGCGACTGGATTGTTGAATAATTGTTTGTGACTGGATCATGTCAAATGACTCAATGAGACTCGGCACAGTACGAATCTCTCTCCCCATCTCACAAGTTGCTACAGGCTACAACCTACAGGGCTCTTGACGATGTGGCGATTTGGTTGTGAAATAATTATAATATTAATAATGACAACGACTGGATTGTTGAATAATAATTACTATAATTTAGAACTTTTTGGAATGACTATGGCATTTTTAATATGGTGTGAATCTGTAACAGTGTAACCTTATAAATTTATAATCCCCAGACTCCGGTCGGGGCAACTTGCAAGTTTAGCGTTTATTGAAAAATTACAGTGATCAGATGGCTATCAGATCTGCGGATTTTGCATTCAATTCACATTCGGGTTTACCGCTTGAGCATTTAGAATGAAACTTACCACTGTTACCAGTTACCAACTTACCACCTGTAAACTTTAATATGTACAAGATTCCATTAATGAGTCCTGTCGTGGCCCGCGGGGAAATAATCCATCGCTTAAAGCTTTATCGTCAATTTACCACCGAATCCCGATCACTTTTGAATTTGTGATGTGTTGTAGCCTGTAAGTTGTAACTTCTTACCTCAATATTCCATATGAAGAGAGCAAAAATAGTGATGACTATGACAGCGAATGATAGTAGACGCGCCATGGGAAAAGAAACAAAAGCACCTACAAGCTGCAACAGCTACTTAGTCAGTCCACTGAGTTGATATGAGGTTATGAGGAGGAGAATTATATATCATATGGTGTAAGTCGCAGAGGACTTCCTGCTAACCTAGCATAGTACTGTTTTGTTGGTCGACTCATCGAAAATTTAAACAGAAAACTTTGGGTAAGCGTGCTCAGTTGCCGCGGACAATGAAGAGTCCCAGCGCTCAGTTGGATTTTCATTAAAAAAATACGATTCTGGGAATGTATGCCCTAGGACCCCAGTCATCAACTATACAGATACTTTTTTGCTAGAGACGCTACACACAGTTAAAACCAACATCAACCCCAAAAGCATTCTCGTCGTGTGTCTAGTGCGATTTCTGTTGAGTTTTCAGCGTCTGTCATAAGTTTATATCCTTCGTCGTGGCGGAAGAGCAATGCCCAACTCAAATTTTGCGTTGCCAAGTTTTTGAAATCCCTCCCTTTCTCTCTGTACAAATAAAAACTACACTGTTATAGCTGGTAATTTCTTGAAGTGATTCATGGATGATATAATTGTGTGGTGCCAAATTTTACATAATATTGAGTAAAAAAATTAGGAATTCAAATGTGAATTAGTGGAAGACATAAACTGAGAAGAAAAAATTACAAACTAAGCACAATATCATAAAACTGCAAGGGATAGTCAGCCTATCGATAAAACATCCAGAAATTGATATAGGCTATAAAACTTACATTGGATAGAACCTAGTTGAGAACTTAATCAGTTTCTGAGCTCCACGGGTGCAGCCTCTAAACAAAATATTGGCAAAAACCTGAACTCGTACTACATAAAATAGAGGAATAGCTCAAACTATAATATAATAGAGAGATGGAAAATTTAAAATTATTACCAGTGTGACAAGGCGCATAGGTAAGGTGCCACGGTAAGGTGGAACAATCGAAGCGTGCAACTTTCCATAAGCATCTAGAAGCCTAATGCATTCGGATGCCTTCAGTGGAAAATTTATGAGCCACTCGACATGAATGGTAGTGAGAAAGTAGTCGATAAATATACCATAAGTGGATTTGTGAAAAGGTAGGGTTTGGAAGGTAAATATTGACTGTCAATTCCCATAGCTCATTTCCAGCGTTGATGGAATAGATAGTGCGCACATGTGTTCACATGGACCCAAGTTGGATGTGTCTTTGTGAAGGTTAGTTTATCTGGCGCCGTTGTCCGTCTGCTTTTAGTGTAGTATTAGTCCCTGATTTTTTTTAGTTTCTTTTTGGTTGGCCATGAATGAAATCTTCTATTTCAAAATTCCAAAATTGTAAATAGGACAATGACAGAATGCTGAATCAATTAATATGTTGTTGAATTCTAAATGTTGTTGAATAGTGAAAGTACTACCAAGTTCACAAAAAAAAAATGCGCCTTTAGAAAAGATTAATCATGCTTAGGATAAATTAATTAGGTTTGAAATAATTAATCATGTCATTTAATCACAATTAACCATTTAAAGTGGTAACCTTTTATCAAGAAAGAAAGACACAGTGAAAGTGTACCTGCTTGGAATTTGAAACGGTGACTTATAATTCTTAAGATAGAAACTGTGACCTATAATTAAATAGGTGTTGAATGTGAAATCACTTGGAAAGTTGGATTATCAATATTATTATTGCTTGTTAATGGCTGCAAGACCATTTTGTTAATTTACATAAAATATCATTTTCGATACATAATTTATAAGATTGATATTCATAAGAACTATTTTCATAAAGATTGTTTAGGAAAGGGAGTTAAAGGTACTACTGACATAAGTAACATTTAATTATAACATAGGTGTTGCATGTGAAATCACTTCTACAAGTTGAGATTATCTATAGATTTATTTGTTAATTTACATAAAATATCATTTCTATACATAATTTATAAGATTGATATTCATAAGAACTATATTCATAAAGATTTTTTCTGAAAAAGAATTAAAAGTACCATTGACATAAGTAACATTTAATTATAGCTCAAGTAATTTTGAAATGATATATATATTTTATATGTTATAGAGTAGGTTGATCTAATAATTTGAAATATATATTAAAAATAAAATTAAAAAACACATTCTTGTTAACCATTAAACCTATTTAAATTATAATAATATATAATTTATTTGTTAAATAAATAAGATGACACTAAAATTAATAAATTTTTAAAAATAATCCAAATATCTAAAATTTTAAATCCATGAAATGTGTGGACGAATATTTAGATTATCCACAAGTCGTTGTCAAGAGGTGGAAATGGAGGTAAGAGAGTGAGTGTGAAGCCGCGAAGGAGGAGAGGAAAAGGCGTAAGTACGGAACCAATTAAACACGTGGAATATTAAAATAGGGAATCAATTAAGCACGTGGAATATTAAAATAGGGAGGCAATGTGGTTACTCTTAATCTGGAATATTAAAATAGGGTGGAGTTTAGGTACGGAACCAATTAAAGACGTGAAATAATTAAAATACTTTTTACATGTGGAGCCAATGTGCTTAGTCTTAGTCTTTGAAACAAATTATTCCCGAGAGGGGAGGGATTGGGTTGGGTTGTTCGCTAGTGGTTTTGAATGCCATGCCTCAATATGAGGCGGCGGTTTTCAACAGAGATGGCTCCCTCCTCTCCTCTTGTCAAATTTGGAGTTTCTCGACAGAGATCGCTTAAGATCTCCTGATCTAAGCTATGGACAATTTAGTCAGAGTGTAAAATGAGTAAATATATTAAAACATATATATATATATAATGCAATCAATTAAAACTATAATAAATTAATTGTTATATGATAAATTGATTTATTAATTTGAAATTATAATTAAAAATATTAAAATAATAATAATATATATTAAAAATGAGAAAAATACATTTTATTTGCATTATAACTTATTTGTTAGAATTAATATTAATAATAAATTTTTGAAAATAATCTAATCATCTAAATTTTTATTTTTAAATCCACAGATGGTTTGGAGAAATGCGAATGGATAAGTTTTGAAGGCATGCATGCAGTGTCATTATCAAAAACGGTATGACGTACTCCTCCTCAACAGGAATGGGTTGGGTTTTGAATATTCATACTTCAAGAGCCTGTAACTGTAAATCAGATTCTCCGGCATCAAGTGGGTCCCAATCGAGCTAAGAGATGTTACGTATCGAACCGAGCGAACACAGTGGACGTATATCCCTCATCTAATTAAGCTGTCGATTATTTAGTGAAATTATTGGAACTTCAAATCTTATTTAACTCAAAAATTTCGCCTAAAAATTGGAACTTCAAATATTATTTAACTCAAAATATGTGAAAGTACGTTTGAATATTTTCAAACATTCAGTCGTCTCTCTCTCAATTTGAAGGGCGGGCTCCAATAGGAGAGAATAAGAACCTATTTTCGGAGAGGAGAGGAGAGAGTAGAAAGTACGTTTGAATATTTTACAACTATAACCTTTCTTTTATTAAGAAAGAAAGAAAGATACAGTGAAACTCATGCACCTCTTGGAATTTGGAACTATTATTAGAAACACTCTATCTTGGTTACATTTATTCTCTTGGAGTAAAGAGTAAAAATGGATAGTTGCTCACATTTATTTATTCTAAACCTGAAAGTTTAGTTGTTGAATTATTGAAGAGGAACGCTCTTGAGAACGACTGTTTCGATGGTGAGGCCCGCCCCAATCCAAATAGAACTCCCATTTCCAATCCCTCTCCGGTGGTTGAACATCCGTTTTGTAGAGACGCCTTCCTCGTCTGATCCAATATGAAGTGGACGCACGCACTG
This sequence comes from Pinus tabuliformis, assembly GCA_031772625.1. Lineage (NCBI taxonomy): Eukaryota > Viridiplantae > Streptophyta > Pinopsida > Pinales > Pinaceae > Pinus > Pinus tabuliformis. The sequence goes on from CM062807.1 coordinate 1,088,591,377, forward strand.
GACATGTTTCCGTACTCGCTCATAACGTGCCTGGTGGGTATCAGTTTTGTGGGATCCAGATTGAGCTTGGCCTCCACCCGATCAAGGATGGCACGTCCTCCGGGATGAACAACCCAGAACAACTTGTTCCAGTCGGATATTTTGAACTGACTGAACGCCTCGACCATACAGTTTTCAATGTTGGCAGAGATTAGATCCGGAACCGCGCCTTTGAGTTGGAAGGTCAGCCCGACCTCTCTCACCTTCCCACCGATGGCTCCCTCGCTGTTGGGAACAACTGTCTGGGCTGTCCAAACGATTTCGAAACAGGCCTTCTCCACTTGAGGGATGGGATCAGCTCCCACGATGAGGGCAGAAGCACCGTCGCCAAACAGAGCTTGCCCCACCAGGCTGTCCAGGTGAGTCTCGGAGGGTCCACGAAAGGTAACGGCGGTGGTTTCACTACAGATGACCAGCACCCGAGCTCCTCGATTGTTTTCGGCAAGGTCTTTCGCCATTCGAAGAACGGTGCCTCCGGCGAAGCAGCCATGTTGGAACACGCCCACTCTCTTCACACTCGGGTGCAGCCCCAGCAACTTGGCTACCTCAAAGTCTGCTCCGGGTAGATCCGGAGTCGTTGTGCTGCAAAATATGAGATGAGTGATCCCAGACTTGGACTGCCCCCACTCCTGAATGGCCTTTTCAGCGGCCTCTTTTGCCAGCCGGGGCACCTCCATAGCCAACATGGCCTGTCGTGCGTCCAACGATGGCACCTCCACGAACGCGCACACATCGGGATTCTTCTTGAGAATCTCCTCCGTGAGGTACATGTATCTCTGTTTTATTGCTGACCTTTCACCTGCGTGGAGCCATATGTATGATGATTAGAAAAACTAACCTCAATTTTTTTTTTTTTGGTATATTCATGATTCATCACATGATTTAAATTATAATCAATCAACCTAATATCTGAAAAATATTACAGCCACTAAATATTACAATAATATCCGAAAAAGTTACCGCCACTAAATTTGAAAAGTAAGCAGTGCAGATTTCGGAATCTCTCACTTGTTTGACTAGCTGGGTGGCTAATGTAATAATAAAAGAAAGTTTGTGCTACGCTAATATTGATTAAGTATTGCAGATTTCAGAATAATATTTCTTCGCATGTGACGCTACGCTAATATTGATTAAGTATTGCAGATTTCAGAATAATATTTCTTCGCATGAAAACAGGACAGGTTGGTTTTTGTAATAAGAATAAAATTTCTTCGCATGAAAACAGGACAGGTTGGTTTTTGTAACAAGAATAATATTTCTTCGATCACATGATTGATTCATGAATCGCGCCAGAACAGAATGAAGAAACTGAAACTGAAACTTACATATTCGCTTGAACTTGTCCTTGAGCTCTGTGTTATGCTCGTTACCGGTGATTCGAAAGTAGAAATCTGGATATGTGCTCTGATCCACAGCATTGGGTGGATTGGCAGTGCCGATAGCAAGGATCGAAGCGAAGCCATCTGCCCTCTGCAACTTCCTGAAACCTTCAAAATCAACGCCCCCCATCTCTGCTATGCTATGAGGAGGTTAAGCCTAGTACCAAACCCTGGAAAACAAATCTCAATATTTACTTTACTCTACTTTACTTTGTTGTTCTCGTCGAATAGCTATAAGAATCTCTAAATCTATAGCTTTTTTATACACTTTGATATGACATAATATGATTATATAATAATGCATCAATGGATGAATTAGTGCACGAGTCCAATACCATGGGTTCGATTTATTATTAATATCATACTGATGACTTATGCTTGCTTTGTTTGAATATCTCGAGTCAACACCAACCAAACCATACAGCGATGTCATGGTATTGTGAATGAATGAATGGGTTTTGAATATTCATACGTACATACTCCAGGAGAGGAGAGGAGACGAGACTGTAAATCATCAGAAACGTGATTGTACACGTTTTGAATATTCACATTATCCATCAACTCGGTCGAAATCGACTGTGAAGCCGCCCGCCCGCCAATGAGGAAAAGGAAGAAAATATAATATAGTGAGTGACGTGACATATCACATGAATCTAACCTCACCAACCTTCCTTCCTTCTGGTGCACTGCGAGGTAATTACAAATCCACCCAGTATCACATTAATCTAACCTCACCAACCAACCTTCCCTTCTGGTGCACTGCGAGGTAATTACAAATCCACCCAATATGTTTAGTCTTAGTCTTAGTCTTGGTCTTTGAAACAGATTATTTCCCAACCCAAACCATCTTAGTCTTTCAGACAAATTATTCATACTGTGGTTTTCAATGCGGGTTTGCCAAATTATTCATACTTGGGTTTTCAATGCGGGTTTGCCAAATTATTCACACTTGGGTTTTCAATGCGGGTTTGCCAAATTATTCACACTTGGGTTTTCAATGCGGGTTTTCCAAATTATTCACACTTGGGTTTTCAATGCGGGTTTGCCAAATTATTCACACTTGGGTTTGCCACATTATTCATACTTGGGTTTTCAATGCGGCTTTGCTAGCCATGTGGCTGCTGAGGCGGTTTTCCACTGTGACGTCCTCCCTCCTCTCTCTTGTCAATTTTCCAAGATCGCTTAAGATCTCCTCATCTAACCTATCGACCTGCAAAATGTGTAAATATATTCCAACTTTGAATTCTATTTACTAAAAACAAAAAAAAATCACCTCAAATTAAAATTTGGAACTATAGCTTCTTATAAATTATTTCACAATATTCCAACTTTGAATTCTATTTACTAAAAACAAAAAAAAATCACCTCAAATTAAAATTTGGAACTATAGCTTCTTATAAATTATTTCACAATAGAATGGTTGTAAATCAAAATGGTCCATTTCAAAAGCATATAAATTACTTTAATTTTTTGAAATAAAAATAATTTTTGCAAGAGCTAAATCCTACCCCTTTATGGAGTACTAATAAGTTATTCTAAGTGGCATTGTTAAGTTATCTATGGATAGGTTTTATTTTTAAATAGATACACTAAATAAATAGAGGTATATTAAATATTATATTTTAAATTTAATTATTTTTTAAAATCAATTAAATAAAATAAATAATACATTTAAATTTATAAAATTAATGATATATGACAATAAAATTATATAATTAAATCTACTTATTTCTTTTAACATTCTATTAATGGTTTTCAAGCATGGGTGGGAGAACATGAAACAGGTGAAAAAGCCTTTAGGATATTCATTATACCTCTATGAAGTTCTTTTCTTTTCTGTATTTAGTTTGTTTATCCATGAAGTTCATTTTGGGCATTGGTCTCTTGAGTATTGGAATGATTGTCTCTACTTTTAGAAATTGTTGATGTTAAAATAGTTTAAATGATGTTTATATGTGAAAAATTACAATGCTATTCAATTATTGATTAGTTGAGTGACAATTTTTAAAAACAAGTATGTCAAACTACTCATTGAAAGTGGAAATATGCACCATGAAATATATTTATTTTGAATAATAAACTAATCTTAAATTTTATAAAAAATTATAATATTATTGAACAATATTTATATTTTAATTTATTGATAAGTAAAAATGAATATGCTTATCATAAAGCGTATTTATTAATATTATAAAATATTATGACTATAAAGCATATTTATTAATATTATAAAATATTATGATTATAAATATGTTTTATATAGTCAAAATATTAATAAAAATGGATATTTTTATTATATATTTTTTCAAGGTTTATGAAAATATTCCAAATATCATGTTTTATAATTTTTTATATTTCAAAATCATTTTCTATTCATACATTTTATTTTCAAATATATAAAATATTTAAAAGTACTTTAAATATTATATGTTATGGTATTTATATTTTGTAACCATTTATTTTTTATACGTATTTTCAAAATGGACCAAATTATATATTTAACTATAATATTAGAATTGAAGAATTTAATAAAAAATTATTAATTTACACAAATGTTATATGGTAGGTGCATCTATTAATTTTAAATTATAATTATATATATTAAAAATAAAAAAACACATTTTCTTCACCATTAAATGTATTTAAATCATAATATATAACTTATTTGTTAAATAAATAAGATATTATTAATATTATATAATTTTTAAAATTAATGTAAATGTCTAAAATTTAAAATCTATGAAACGTTTTAGAAAAGTAAGGGTGGATGGGTTTTGAATATTCATACTTTACGAGAGTTTCTCCATCGAGTTAACATGTTCTCACATCCACCATAAATAAATAAAATTATATGCAACAAAACAATTACACGGTAACACATGAGTGATATTTTATAGTTTATTTTATGTCGCCAAAGGCTTTTAATAGTTTAGAGTCTATTAGAAGTCACTTCCATTCATACTCTCACATGTAACATGTTCTCACATACACCATAAATAAATAAAATTATATGCAACAATTACATGGTAGCACATGAGTGACATTTTATAGTTTATTTTATGTAGCCAAAGGCTTTTAATAGTTTAGAGTCTATTAGAACCTACCGTCACTTCCATTCATACTGTTAAGATATAATTGGGTTGTATGAAAACATCGTTAATATTTTGTGGTAGAAACGTATCACGTGAATATTCGGATTATCCATGAAGTCGGTGGAAATAGAGTGACGCAACTGGAATTCTATTAACTAAAAACAAAAAAAATCACTTAAAGTTTGAAACTATAGCAAACCCAAGATTGTACTTATAAATTATTTTACAATAGAATTGTTGCAAATCAAAATGGTCGATTTCAAAAAGCATATAAATTACTTTATTTTTTTGAAATGAAAACAATTTTGGCAACAACTAAATCCTACCCCTTTATGGAGCACTAATAAGTTATTCTAAGTGACATTGTTAAGTTATCTATTGACAGGCTTTATTTTTAAATAGATACACTAAATAAAGGTATTTTTTTTGTAAGCTAAGGTGGAGCCATTTCTATTATAATGGGTTAAAACCAGTGCATACATACGATGGCCTCAACCTGCCCCGTAGGGAAACCGGGTCTGTTGGCCATCTAAAGTCCTTAATAGCCATCCAAAAACAAAATTTAACTAGTCTTCTTGTCCATGCTATATAAACTATTCATTCAAAAAAACTACCACTGTTTACTCGCTGCATTATGAAAATTAAACAAAGGGTGGCATGCTTTTCTACTTCCTAACTAAAGAAGAAATAGACATATCTTGACAAAGTCATTCTTCCATTGCGCTCGGCTGATGTTCCTCCTCTTTAACCTCCTGAGTGAGCTTCTTGAGCTGCTATTGGATCTCTTCGAGCTTGCCATCTTGCATCATGATGGTTATCTGCAGTTTGTTTATCTCCTTCTTTAGACTGGGAATGCCTTGGGCTAGTTCAGCCATCTCCATGGCTACCTGCTCCATAGCCTTAGCTAGCAGTCGCTTCATGACCTAATACACATGTAAGGCCTGTTTATATAGAGATATGCGACCTCTGGTATTGCCAGGGTCTGGTAACAGGTACTCCCAATCCTCCATCTCAGAGTCAGACTGCTCCTGGGTCGCTTCCTCTTCCAGGTGCTGAATTATTCTCCTAATGTCTGCATGCGTGTCTTTGCAATATGCCCTCTCTGCATACTGCACTTGGCGATTTATCGTTTTCCTTCCGCGTTTGGGTCCTACTGTCTTGGTTCGTCCCTGATCCTGTCGACCTGCTTGCCACCATCCCCTTCTCCCCCTGCAGCCCCTTCCTCATCCTACCCTGCCTGCATTGTATTCCCTTGCCCCGCTTCCCTGTCCTACTTCTCTGGCTGGTGCTCCCATGTCGGCTTCCTCTTCTCGGTCTCTGTCTTTCCTTTCTCCTATATCCTCCGTTGCCTGTCTTGTATTCTCCTGAATTCTCCCTTTACCTCTATCACTTCTCCTTACCTGTTGTTGCCTATCCCGTTCCAGGTCAAATGTCTCCTCTGTGTTTGCGCGGGTCTGTTCCTCTTCTTTCCATTGTTCTAACTTAGAACCTTCTGCTCGCGCAGGTCTTCGTCCCCTGTTTCCCTGCATTGCAGTCCTCATACCGTCCTCAATTTTTTGCTCTGAGTTTTCCCCAGCTCCGGAGGTCGATCCTGAGTAATTACACCTGCTCCGTCTACCACCTTTCCTTTCCTTCCTCCGTTCACCTCGAGAGCGCTCCTTGCATGCTTACCCTTATGCCTCCACCCGTATCTATTCCCGCTCACCTGCCACCCTCCTCTGATCTGCTGTACCACCTTTCTCTGCCGCCTGCATTCACCATAATAGCCCACTCCTCCTCTGCCTTCCCTTGTGCGTCCTGGTCCTTGTCCCATCACCGTTCTGCCGTCACCTCCACCACCTCCGTGTTTGAGTTTATTCCTCTGTCTGCAGTTTAACATGATGCCCAGTCCACCTACCTTGTCATCCACCTGTCGCGATCTCCTGCTGTAAGGTGGCTCATAATTTCCACCCCGCGTCCCTGTACTGCCTTCCCGTCTCATCATATTAACCACCCCGATCGGGGGTTCTTCCCCCTTCTCCTTATTGCCTTGCATGTTCATTATCCTGAGTGATTATTGAGCTGAGCATTTCCATTCCCGGTTTGTTCGTTACTGTTGGCCACATGTTATCCATTTTTCCTTCTTTGCATCCCCAGTTTGCCAGAAAGTCTGCAGCTTTGTTTCCTTCTCTCTTTACATGACTGATGATTTTATAATCTATTCGCTTCAGGATGATAGCCATGTCTTGGAGTAACCCTGCCGTCCTCCAGCTCACGGCCACCTGCTCCCAGTCTTTCCCATTGTCAAGTTTCCTAAGCATTCCAATTACAATCTGCGAATCTCCCTCAATCTCCAGGTTCCTATATCCATTTCTTATTGCTATTTTAATACCTTGGTATACGGCCATCATTTCTGCTTCATTGTTGGTCATTATGCCTCCTTTGTCTGCGTACACCCATCTGGTGCGACCTATACTATCCCTGAAGATGCCCCCAAAGCCTGCGGGGCCTGGGTTTCCTTTTGAGGCCCCGTCGAAGTTCAATTTAATGAAATTTTCCCCTGGATATGTGAACTGTTCCTGGCTTTGTATCTGCATTTTTTGATGCCTTTCCTTCCGGGGGTAAATCATATTGTATTCTATATTAAGTCTGGCTAAGATTCTTTTCTCCTCCGGATTTGTGTTCCATTCCTCCTCCTCCCATTCTTCGGCTAGAATGGTTTCTCTTATTGCTCCTTGAATTTTTTCCAAAGTCCTCCCCGGTGGACTATTTTTATCTCGAAATATCCTCTGGTTTCGTTCTTTCCACAGAAACCATATGACAAATCCTACTGCTAAGCTCCATATTCTCTTTACTATGGAACTTGAAAAATGGCCTTTTCCCCATTGGCATATGGTCTTCTTTATGTTATTTGGGTCTCTATTGGATTTTCCAAAGAGGTTCCTTACCTCCTCCCATTGGAACTGGGCATAAGGACAGGCGTTCAGAAGGTGCTCTTGGGTCTCTGTCTCCTGTTTACAAAGGCTGCATCTGGGGGGGCCATGAAAACCTCTTTTTTGCAGCTTGTCCCACGTTAGGATTCTCTCTTTCCCTACTAACCAGACAAAAATAGTTATCTTCGGCCACCACTTATTCCCCCAAATTTGTTTCCAATCTATGTCTTCCTCTTCTCCTTCTTGCCGAGTAATTAGATAATAAGCTTCCCTGACAGTAAAGGTCCCTTTTGTAGATTTTCCCCATCTGAGTATGTCTGGTCCCGTGCTGTTCTTGATTCTTCTTACATCCATCTCTTTTGTTAAGGTCTCTTTCTGAATTTCATCAATGTTTTCATCCCATTCCTCAGGTTTTTTCCAGATCCGCCAAGTTTCATCTGCCTCATCTTCTTTCCAGTAATCTTTAACCAACTTTAAACCCATCCTTGTTGCCTTCTGGTAAGTGTTCTGAAGATTTTGAATATCGGTCATTCTGTCCCTTTGCTGCCATGCCTCCTCCCAGAATCGAGCTGTCCTTCCATCCCTGATTTCCCAAAAAGCAAATTTGTTTATGAGCTCCCTGTTTTGGCTTGCTAGGTCCCAGATTGAGGATCCTTTAGGCACTCCTTCCACTCTGAGGATGCCTTCTGTTGTTGAGGGCATGCTATATTTTTGAGTCCATATTTGTTTCCATATATCTTGTCCTCCTCTCATCCACCTCCACCATAGTTTTGCTCCCAAGACTTGGTTTAGAGTTCCTGGATCCCTGAGGTCCAATCCTCCTTTTTCTTTTTGTTTCGAAATGCCTTTCCACGACACCAGGGCCCATTTCCTTTCCTGCTTGGGTCCTCCCCACAGGAATTTTCCAAAAATTTCTTTCATTTTGGCGCAAGCCCCTTTGGGGGCTGCCATCACCGATAGAGGGTAAATCGGTATGGCCTGTAGAATTGATTTCAAGAGTATCAATCGTCCTGCTATATTTAACGCTCTAAAGGACCAGTTTCCCAATATTTTCTTAAGTTTGTCTATAATTTGAAACCAGTTTGATACTCTTGAGGGATTTAGAGATAGAAGGTTCCCCAAATATTTTGTAGGAAACTCTCCTGTTCTGAATCCCAAAGTTCTGGTCAGGTGCGTTTTGATCAGTTCTGGGGTGTTGAAGATGAACGTGCATGATTTTTCTTTATTGATTTCCATCCCTGAAGCTTCCATGAACAGATCCAGGATCCTTTTTATTCGTTTTACTTCCTTTAATGATACCTCACAGAATAACATGATATCATCCACGAACTGCTGGTGGGTGATAGGCATGTTGTTTCCCCATAACCGAAGACCCTTTATCTTTCTTTCCCTTGTCTCTTTTTTAATGTATCTTCCAAGACCCTCTGCCGCTATAATAAACAAAAAAGGGGACAAGGGATCCCCCTATCTTAAACCTCTGGTGGCATTAAAAGTCGAGTTGGGAGTGCCATTCAAAAGGATAGAAAACTTTGGCGTTGATATCTTGCTATGAATCCATTCAATCCATCTATTGCTGAAACCGAAAGCCCTGAGTGATGTTTTGAGGAAGTTCCAATTGAGGCGATCATAAGCTTTTGATAGATCTAGCTTTATCATCATTCCTTTCTCTTTTTTTTGTTTTAGGGAATGAATCACCTCCTGAGCTACCACCAGCCCATCAAGGATTTGTCTTCCTTCAACGAAACCAGTTTGTTCTAGAGATATAATGTTCGCCAGAATAGGTTTTAATCTTTTAGCTACCAGAGTTGCAATAATTTTATAAATAACATTACAAAGGGCTATTGGCTGAAACCCTTGGGCATTCTCAGATTTAGCCTATTTAGGGATAAGAGTAAAAAGGGTAGAGTTAAGACTTGGCCATACCTTTTGTTGTCTTCTCGACTCCTCTACAACTTCCAAGATGTCTTGTCCCAAGAAATGCCAACTTGCTTGGTAAAATTCTGTCGTGAAACCATCTGGTCCTGGTGCCTTATTTTTCTTCATTCCTTTAACTATTTCCTCTATTTCTTCTAGTGTTGCAGCTCTCATCAGTGCTCTGTTTTGTTCTTCGGTTACCATCCTGGGGATTTCGTTGCAGATTCTTCCTATGGCCCCTTCTCTGTTGACCCTTGGTTCTATCAGCACTTCCTTGTGGTAGTCTACTAACACTTGTTCAATTTCTTCATGTTCTGTTACTCTTTTCCCTTCCTTGTTTAGAATGGAAAAGATTTTGTTCCTTTGCCTGTGTTGAACCATTGCTTGGTGAAAAAACTTGGTGTTCCTTTCTCCTTCCCTCAGCCAATTTATCCTGGACTTCTGTCTCCATAGGATTTCTTCCTGTTTTCTCCTTTCTTCTACTTGACTGATCAATATTCCTTCCTCTCTGCTCTTTTCTTCATTTCGTCCTTCTGTTATGATATTCTGTTGTAATTCTTCCATTTTTTGTTCTAATCTCCGCTTCTCCTTACCGATATTCCCAAATTCTTCCTTGTTCCACCTTTTGATTTTCCCCTTGAGTTCCTTGAGCTTTAGCTGGAAAGTGTGCATCTTGTTTCTTCCTATTTGTTGACTTTTGGTCCACCAATCCTCTACCTTCGTTATGAACTGATTATGCCTGAGCCAGAAGGCCTCGAACCTAAACGGGCTTTTATTGGGTTATTTTTTGATATCTATTTCCAGTCTTATAGGCCAATGGTCCGAACCCATGGCTGGTAGAATTTTAGCCTCTACAAAAACATCCATGTTTAGGAATGCTCAAAAACTAAGAATCTATCAAGCCTTGATGCTATCTGATTCCTGCCTCCCCTACAATTGTTCCATGTATAAACTCCGTTTGTTGTCGGGATATCTACCAATCCTTGCTCTGTTATCATTTCACTGAATGCCTCCATGTCTTGATCTGGTCTGCTTTTACCACCTTTCTTTTCTCCTAGGGATTTGATCATATTAAAGTCTCCTCCTACCATCCATGGGGTTGCAGGGAAAAGTCTGCGGATAATTTGCATGTCCTTCAGGAAATTTTTGCGTTCCCTTGGAATATGCGGGCCATAGACTCCCGTGATGAGCACCCACTTTGAGGACCCTATCAATCTGAATGAGCCTCAGAGGATTCTAGGAAGACTGACCCAATCTTTGGCTTGCACCTCCTCTAGATTTCATAGGATTGCCAATCCTCCAGCTGTGCCGGTCGCATCTTGGGCCATAACTTCATATTGAATTTTGTTTTTTTTCACTATCTCTTCTAATTTTTGGTTGTTAATCTTTGTCTCTTGTATTATCATTATGTTGGGTTTGTCTTTCTTCACTCTTTCCCTCAAATATCTTTGTTTCCCAATACTGTTGAGGCCTCTGATGTTCCAACTTGTTACTATCATTTAAAACTTTTTTGGTTGTTGTTGAAATACCTTTGATAGAGGTATGACTCTTCCACAATTCACCAAGGTCTCCCCTACCACCTGTATAGTTTCACTCATTGGCTGCCTTCCTCTTTTTCGATTTCCTTTGCCAGAACTACCCATTCCTATACCTTGTGTTTCTTGTGTTCCTGTTTGCTCCATAGGACTCGTCATAAGGGCTTCCTTCTTCTCCTTGTATTTCTGAAACATTTCCTTGTATAAATGTTTTTGCTCTTCCAGTATAAACCTCTCATCCTGGTTCCTCCAATCCTGCAGTAGCCGTCTCATGACTCGCTCCTCTTTGGTGGGCTCCAGTATTGTAGCAATAATGCTACAACTCCTGGAGCTTCCTATCTCTAATTTTATCAACCCGGTAGTTCGTACAAACTTGGAAGCGACGGTGCTGTATGCACAAGTACTAGCTCTTGTCGCAGCTGTCACTTGGTCAGCTGGCACAAGTCCGCTAGGGCTCAAGCCAACTTCTATATGCTCACAGAAGAAGCTTTATGAGTGATGGACGAAAGCTAACTCAAAGGAGGCTAATCTACTTGCAGAAAGAAACTGAAAGCCAACAAAGCATGAAAACCCTAGTAAACCCTAATTTGACTAGCTAGGCCCTTACAATGCAAAACTGTGAATGAAACTTCTACTAATGATGCCATTACTTGAAGTGAGCTGAAATACATGCATCTAAGCTACTTGCATCTGAAAAGACATGTTTTTGTATTTTTTCATTAAGTGGTTGGATTTATTGTGATGATGCTTTTGATTAGGGTTTGACTGTGCAGGAGCGGTTCGAATGGAAGGAAAGCATGGGCAAGGTCAGGATGGCTAGGAGAGGTCCCAGAGGGTCCCTAGCATTGGTCCACAGAAGTCTACAACGTTCGGATGCTCGGCAACCAAGTTTGCAGGCTCCTACAGGATGTCTGCAGGGGATCCTACAGGAGACTAAGGAATTTCTACAGGAAGTCTGCTACCTTCTACAGGATGTGCTGTAGGTGGAAGTTTTGTGTGTTGGTGAAGTGATGGAACGGATTGGGTGGATAGGTAAGGTGGAGATGGAACTGGTGATGGCTCAGGAGCAGAGAAGTCAGATGGAGAAAGAGTGCATGCAGTGGGTTGATGGCTGGAAGGATGGGATCAACGAAAGGTTAAGTAAATGGGGCTACGTGAGTAATGGAAGAGCTGGAAGGTAAACGAGCTGAACAGAGGTCGGTTGAGTGGCTTTAGGTGTGGTTGACAAGAAGAGGAAGGTAATGGAATGGTGTGGAGTAGTGTAGATGAAACAAATTGTCTTTGAATGTCACCAAAATGAGAACTCTTTAACCTATGTTAACTGTGCTATTTTCAACCAATGAACAACAGTGCAATTTGTGAAAGAAACTCGTGCATGGAAGTGGAATGAAGAAGTAATGATCAAGACCAAAGTGCATGGATGGATCTATGACTAAAGTAACTGTTGCAGCTTGCATGGACGTGAAAAGAACTGCGCTTCTTTTTGGTGGTTGATATGAACTGCACCCCAATCCCTAATAGAGATGGCAGTGAGGTCCTTTCAACCTTTTTCTGGAGCTCCAATAAATTATAACTATCCTCTTCTAACCTAAGCAACTGGAAGCAAATTCACCATAAACTAATCCTATTCAATCTCATAAAAACTAAATCAGCAGACCGTAAATTCGAATTGCATGTCAAAGTAAAGAAACGAAGTGCTGGAACGAAAGGCAAATAACATTACAACACAGAGGAGGTCTATTGCTCTCAGGTTGGGCCCTAACCTGAGAGCTATAGCTCCCTTAGAAACTCAGAATGAGATCAAAATCTGCCTGCCTTTATTCATAACCAAAAATCTGATGTCATGCCAAAACTGGCTTACAAAATAACAAAAACCGAGCTGTAACTCGTGCTCAGAGATTACAATAGTAATTCCAAAAGTCAAAAAGCTTCTATCAAAGGCTACGGCCTCAGTATTTATGCAAAATGATAATCCAACAGGTTTCCTTGATTTGTGGAGCTCGGCTGTCCAACTAAAGGTTAAACTGCTGATCATGTAGAACAGTTGTAACTGCTGTTCCTGTAGAACGGTTGGCTGCCTCTAAGCTCGGTGGGGAGATTGGTTGGAGCTCGGAGCTATGGTGGGAATCACGAGGAAGGTCCCCAAGACTGTGGACATCCTCTCCTAAAAACCAGCAGTGCCACCTTACTGTCTCCTTGTCTCCTTTTTCGTGGTCTTTGCTCCCTTTTAATGCCAAAAACCTGAAATCATCATGTATTAGTCACGTAGATAGAATGCCTACCCTTCTTCCTACAAAAAACACGAATAAACCAAGAAATGAATGCATAAGCAATAAAAGATGAATGGTTTGAGCAAAGCAAGTAGGCCAAATGAGCCCAAATTGTACCAAAAATTGGGGCTCATCATCACCCCCCAGCTAAACTATTTGCTCATCCTTGAGCAACTTAGTCCAAATCTTCATCCTTCATTGCTTTCACTGCTTCCCTTACATCCCAAGGCTCTGTGGTAGTGTCCTCTCTGTTGATATGAAACCCTGCTTTCCTGTTCACCTCTTCCCATTGTTGACTGTCATCCTCCTCTGTATTGCCTTCAGTCAACCCTAGCAGCAGTGGTGGGCTGAGTTTAAGGCCAATCCAGCTGGCCTGGAGGCTTTGCATGGATTTCTTGTAAAGGTCAACCCTTGCCAAAGCTTCCCTCATCCGAATGGGGGTATGGTACTCTCGGATTTTCAAGCTGTGTGCCAAGGTACTCCATCTGCGTGCACATGCTTGGGCAGCACTTTCTCCTAACAACCTTTCCATGTCTTCAAAGTGAGCTATGGCTTGTGCCTGTTGGTCCATAAATCTCAAGGAAGCTGTGGGATCAGTAGCCAACTGTTGGTGGGCTGAGATGAGTGCCACCAGATCCTCTGGTTCTGCTCGAATGAACAGTGGCTCGCTCACTTCTCGGTTCATGACCGATTTTGCTTCAGCTGCTCTTTGATCCTCATGGTTTAACCATGAAGCGAACGCCATCAATTGCATATCACCCAAGGCAATATTGGGATCCCAGGAGACTTCATTAGGCAAAGCTAAATTGTGGAGGTAGAACTCTGCTAATTTGGCTTTGTCTTCTGACGAACTAGTACTGCACAATTCAGAAAATTGTTGTGGGTTTTGGATATGTGAAATACCTCTTTGTGCCAAGGTGTTTATTTGGAGCTGCAACCATTGATCTTTTAAGTATAATCCATAGGATTTTGCAGGTGGTCTGCACTGTATTGCCTCCATGGCCCAACTGGCCATGCAGGCCAATTGTGTTTCCTTCTGTTGCAGCTGTTCTTTTAGAGCTTGCACTTCAATTTTTGTTTGCTTTTCTGCTTCCTGTAGAAGTGTCATTGGCTCTTCAAGACCGGTGGTCAGCTCCTTTTTGCTTTGTTGTTCTTTTGTAATGTCTTTGGAGGATGTTCCTACCCCTGCCCTTAGTTCCTGTAGCTGCAATCTCAGATTCTGATTTTCTTCCTGTAGAAGCACACGTTGGCAATTAGCCACATGTTTAGCCATGGTGAATTCACTCCTGACCTCCTTGAGTTGCTCTTGTAAAGGGCCTATGTCCGCCACACCCTTTGATTTGGCGATCTGCATCCATGTGTGGGAACAGACTCTTTCTTCCTCTAGTGCAAAAAATAGAGGCACAGTAAATTTCTGCGGTATGATTTTGCCCGCCTCTAAAAAGGTGTAGTATGAACTCAGATTAGGCGAAGGGCTAGGTTCTGGTATATGTTCTCTTTCTATCTCTTCAGGCGGTTCTACCTCACCCTCCCTTGGTGGTGATGAGGGTCCTTCTCCTTCCCTCTTTTCCGTTTCCTGTAGCCGGGCCAGATTGTCCTGTAGAACATTTTCAGCTTCCTGTAGCCGAGTTTTTTCAGTCAACAGGTCTAACCTTTCTTGCCACGTATTTTTCTTTGGACTCCCCTTCTCGTAGGTGACTGTGATCCTGGAGGGTGACTTTTCCTTGGGAGAAGCAGGTGTATCTTCGATGACAATCGGGCTGCTGGACTGAGGCTGTGGCTTGCCCGTCTTTATCCTAACACTTCTTCGAGCTTTGAAGTATAGAGGGGCCTCCCTCTTCCTCTTTTCTTTTGGCTTAGGTGGCGTGCTGAGGCCAGCCAATACAGCTGCTGCCTCCCGTGCCAGAATATCCACCTTCTTCTCTTTGGGTTTCACCTTTTCGGGGCTTCCTGTAGAAGCCCCTGTTTTGGTAATTTTCGGGCTTCCTGTAGAAGACCCTTTCTCTGTTTTCGGGCTTCCTGTAGAAGCCTGTTTCTGCTTTCCTGTAGACACGGGTGTCACCACCTTTTCTTGCTTAGCCGCATGGGTTTTGCTCTTTGCTTTGGTTGCAGGTGCTGATGAGGTACTTGGGCTGACGTGGACCACCTCAGCTTTATCCATTCTGCTCTTCAGCCTCTTTTCTCTTGCTGACAAGATAGGTGTGCCACCTTTTTCTTTGTCATCCCTTTCTTCATGCTTCTTCTTTTGTTCCTTTTTCTGCACTGTGGTCGGGGTCTTCTGGCCTTTTTCTCTCTTTTCCTCGGCCACTGCTTCTTGTTCCTCACTGCTGGAAGAACCTGTTTCTTCGATCAATATTTTAATGTCTCCATCTCTTGTCAAATTCCGGAAGGATTCCCATGAGAAGGGAACCTTATACGAATGCAGCGCATCCTCCACAAGAAGCTTTATCAGCCCATGGTGGGCTATCTGATCCGGTATGCCCTCTTTCAGCTTTGTGGCACACTCCATTAGAGACTGCAATAGGAAATAAGGGATGCTCAGTTTTTGTTCTACAGGAAGATCAATCCGGTGCCTTAATTCAGTGAGCAACCGAAAGTGATATGCATACACGATGCTAAAACGGCCTTCACATGATTTGCAAACTGACTTCATTCCATGGTGGCAACAGACTCGTTCTTCGCACCCCATTTTTGTCCTCTGAGAATTCCTCCTCAGGTGGAAAGAATTCCTTCTTGGCTTGCTGGCTCAACTTTCTTTCTTCCTTATCCCATGGCAAACCCATCGGAAGTTCAGTGATCCGACTGATATGTTGCGGGGTGAGCTTGAGGCTTAGACCTCTGAAGTTCACTGTGGCCAGTGTCTGGGATTTCGGCCTCAGAGCCTGCAAGAATTCTTCGGCCACTTCATCATCGTAACCCTGCAGCTTATCACAAAAAGACATCCATTGTGCTCGTGTGAAGAGCTCTACCACTTCCTGGTTTGCCCTTAATTTGGCTGAATCAGTGGGTTCTCGTCTAATAAACCCACCCGGCATGATGAACACGGTTGTTTTAACTAAAGGTGGCAAATGCGAAAGAGATTTGGTCTATTGAGACAGAGCATGCACATAATCCACAAAATTTATCCCTGCGGATCTCAACATAGTCTAATTACACTGACATCCTGTAGAACGACAGTATAGGCACAACAAACAACAATCTCACCGATATCTTTATGACCAGACTGTGGACGATGATCCTGCCACCTTTGAAAACCAATTGCATGAAGAGTTTCAGGGTTACCTTTTTCTGTCACCTTTTTTCGTGGGGAACCCGCCTTCCTGTAGAACTGCGTCCCTGTAGAGACTGCGTTCCTGTAGAAACTGTGTTCCTGTAGGAGCAGTGCGCAAATTTCGGGGAGGACTGTAGTTGGCCTGCGCTCGAGGTGTGCTTCACCGGCGTTCTGGTAGCCAAAAGATCGGCGTATCAAAGTGCAGAAGAGATCAGAATAGCCACTCGAGTTTGAAGTGGTGGTTGATAAATGCATGCGCACAATCTAGCCGATTAGATTTTGAATCGGCGCAATCCGTGGCGCGGGGGGTGAGCTGTCCCCGCCGGACCGTTGGGCGACATCATCCATCATTCACCTGCGTATTCACTTGCTGCCGCATCCATTCCCACAGATCTGCCGCCGCCTCTTTCTGTTAAACTCATTGCTTCTGACGGGAGTGTTCTCACGTGCGTGCTGCTCGTTCTCTTTGTCGTGGCCGCCACCCAAACATCCAACTATACCATAACTAGCCGACGTGGCCAGTCTACTGGCCATACGGCCGCTCAACCATTCACTTTTACGCTGTGAAAACAATTCAAAGTAAAATTCATGCGATTTGATGGAAGGAAGGGTCGAGACACTTACCTGCGTGGCTGCACACGATTTTTCCAGTTTTTGGACGATGGTGAGTGGATCTACCTGCTGCATGCGAACTTACACAGACCCGGAGGCTCATGGTTACAGGCTGCCGACGATGGAGTGGATGCTTTGGTTGCATGCGCCCGCGTTTCATTGCAGATGGCGGTGCTGTGAATGGTATCCACTCTAGCAGGTTTAACTGTTACAGGATTCCCGCGGGGTGTCTCGTAACAGTTCTTCCTCCTTGGGTGCATGCTGCACGACGGAGGATCTGGCCTTTCGATCACGCTCCCGGAGCTTCTGATGCCTGTGGTATGAGATCTCAGCACTTGTTTATCTTTGAAAATGGCTTTTCCCGTGAGAACTCATCGATCTGCTTTGCTGGTGCAGGGAACTTGGTTGCATGTCGATAAGGATGGTGGAGCAAGGTAACAGCAATGTGCAAGGGTGCCAACAGAGGCTTGCATGCGTCCAAACCGATCCGTGGTCGCTAGATCTCCTTTTAACATGAATTCTGGGCCGTCCCAAACTTCTACAGGAAGTTTCCTGTAGAACACAGAGCTTCCTGTAGAAAGTTCGGGCTTCCTGTAGAAAGTCTGCACTTTCCTGTAGAAAATCCGCGTCTTCCTGTAGAAAGACTGCATCTTCCTGTAGAAGATTCAAACCATGATAAAATTGCACATACCTTGAAAAAACATGGGTATCCTTGGAGGAGGTGCTGGTGAGGTCCCTTGACAGCATGATAAGGACCCTTGGCTTTGAGTTGAGAGGCTTCCTCTCCTCCATAGAACATCTGCAACCTGCATGCAATTTTACCATATTTTGCTTATTGTTTTTTCTTTTTTTTTTTCTCTTTTTCTCTTTTTTTTTTTTGAAAGATAACAGGGGCGCCTCAAAGAGGTTTTCACCCGTGCCATCTGCCCTGAGCGCCTCAGAGAGGTTTTCACTCAAGGATCTTTTTCAAACCTTTTTTTTTTTTTTTTGAAAGACAATAGGGGCGCCTCAATGAGGTTTTCACCCCTACCACCTGCCTTGGGCGCCTCAGAGAGGTTTTCACCCAAGGATCTTTATTATTATTATTATTATTTTTTTATTTTTTTTTTTTAAATCCTTCAGGGTATGCCCAAAGCAGAGGCAGAACCCTTCTCTATGACCAACACTGCCTTCTCCATAGTTTTGATGAACTCTTGTCTTGAGGGAGGCTTCCTGTAGATCTTCAATCGATGCCCATTGACAAGCATGGGGATGGCTTCCTCATCAATGGTCCTAATAAGCACAGATCCATTGTCATGACATTTTTCCACTGAATATGGCCCTAGCCATCTGGTTCTCAGCTTCCCTTTGAAATCTTTGTATCTGGAGTCATACAACAAAGCCCAATCTCCCGGCTGAAATTGCTTGTCATGGAGATGTTGGTCATGCCACACCTTTCTCTGAAGTTGAACCACTTCTGAGTGAAGGAGGGCCTGCATTCGGTGCTCATCTAGGCCATTCAGCTGCAATAACCTTTCTTGTTGTGCATGGCTGAGATCTAGGTCCAGCTGAGCTGTCATCCTCAAAGTGTTGTATTCAAACTCAATGGACAGCAGAGCTTTCTTCCCATAGACCAGCTTATAAGGTGTGAAGCCGGTGGTGGTCTTCCAAGTGGTGTTGTAAGCCCATGTGGCTTCAACCAGGCGATCTGCCCAGTCCTTTCTGCTGCTGCTCACCACCTTAGTCAAGATCCCTTCTAATGCTCTATTGGTGACTTCCACCTGCCCATTTGCTTGAGGGTGATAGGGGGTGGAAGTCCTATGCTTGATCTTGTGATGAGCTAGTAGATCTTCAGCCAGGTTGGAGGTGAACTGGCTCCCTTGATCGGTGACCAGCTCTCTTGGATAGCCAAACTTATAGAAGATGTTTTCTCTTAGGAACTCGGCCACCTTTTCTTTTGTTGCTGCTTTGATTGCTTTAGTCTCTGCCCACTTTGTCAAATAGTCAGTACACACAATGATGTAAGACCTTTGCCTCGAAGAAGGGTTGATTGGGCCCACAAAGTCCATACCCCACTTCTCAAATGGCTCAAGAGTCACTTGAGGTTGGAGAGGCATCTCATCCCTTTGGGTTGGTTTCCCCATTCTTTGGCATTGGTCACACTGGCTGACATATCTTCTGACATCTTGATGAAGTGTGGGCCAATAGTAGCCTGCCTGCAGGATCTTGAAGGCAGTTCTCTTTGCTGCAAAATGTCCTCCACAAGGCCCATCATGACAAGTGAGGAGGATATCAAAGACTTCCTCCTCCCTTACACAACGCCTTAAGATCTGATCGGGGCCAAGCTTGAACAGATTGCCCCCGATCCAAGTAAATGAGGCACTTTTTCTGATGATTCTGCTCTTCTCTCTGGAAGATAGGTGCGGAGGGAACTGTGCTGAAACAAGGTAGTTTGCTATATCAACAAACCATGGAGAGAGTACTGAAATAGCAAACAGATGTTCATCGGGCATCTGGTCATCCACTGTTCCATCCTCATCTGCAGACAAATCCAATCTAGATAAAAAGTCAGCAACAACATTTTCTCTACCTGGTTTGTCAACAATGGTCAAATCAAACTGCTGCAATAAAAGTAACCATCTAATAATACGAGCATTCACATCAGGTTTATTCATTAAATATCTAATTGCAGCATGGTCTGTATGTACAAAGGTCTGGTAACCAGTAATATAATGTCGGAACTTGTTCAGTGCATGGACCACAGCCAAGAATTCTTTCTCGGTTACAGTGTAATTCAGCTCAGCTTTGGACAAGTTTTTGCTAACAAAGTAAATGGCATATGGAAGTTTTTGCTCCACCTGTCCTAAAGCTGCACCTATGGCTTTGTTCGAGGCATCAGTGTGGATGTGGGAAGGTAGGGCCCAGTTTGGACCTCTCAGGATTGGGGCTGACACCAACTTGTCCTTCAATTCATTTAAAGCCCTCTGACAATCGTCAGTCCATTTAAACTCCACATCTTTTGCCAACAGGCCAAACAATGGCGAGGCTAGCTTGCTGAAATCTTTAATGAATCTCCGGTAATATCCTGCTAATCCCAAGAAACTCCGGACATCCCTTACCTTTTGAGGAGGTGGAACCCTCTTGATGAGAGCA
This sequence comes from Pinus tabuliformis, assembly GCA_031772625.1. NCBI lineage: Eukaryota > Viridiplantae > Streptophyta > Pinopsida > Pinales > Pinaceae > Pinus > Pinus tabuliformis. The sequence continues at coordinate 1,088,611,533 of CM062807.1, forward strand.
ATTTTGTTAGGATCCACCTGCAACCCTTGGCGAGAAATGGTATGGCCTAGCACGGTCCCTTCAGTCATTAGGAATTCACATTTTTCAGGACTAAGGGACAAGTTCATCTCAATGCATTTGGTTAGGACTTTTCCCAGATTGGACAATGCTTCCTGGAAGTTGGCCCCATAAGGAGTAAAGTCATCCATATAGATTTCCACTGCATCATGGACCAACTCCGAGAAGATGCTCAAAACAGCTCTCTGGAAGGTAGCAGGAGCATTGCACAGCCCAAAGGGAAGAACTCGGTAGGCAAAGGTACCCCAAGGACAAGTGAAGGTGGTCTTATCTTGGTCTTTCGGGCTGATTTGGATTTGGTTGTACCCGCTAAACCCATCCAGGAAAGAGAAGAACTTCTTTCCTGCCAGTCCATCCAACACTTGGTCTATGAAAGGTAGAGGGAAATGGTCTTTCTTGGTAGCTTTGTTCAGTTCTCGGTAGTCCACACAGATTCTCCATTTCCCATTTTTCTTGGGAACCAACACCAGAGGGGACACCCATTCACTATCTGAGATGGGGTAGATGAATCCTGCATCCAACAGTTTTTGCAATTCTTCTTTGACAATGTCCTTAAGAGCTGGATTCATTCTCCTCTGGGGTTGCCTAACCGGTTTACAATCCTCTTTGATGTATATATGATGGGTACAGACCGAAGGATGGACTCCTTTCATTTCCTTATAGCTCCAAGCGAAAGCATCTAGGTGGTTGGCCAACAGACTACACAGCTCCTTTTCCTGGGAAGGAGATAGGGAGGAGCTGATCTTCAATGTTTTCTCAGGGCCGAACTCCACATTCTTGACTCTGGGAGTAACAGGGTTGGTTGTACAAAGATCCACTAAGGTGCTAGCTTGGGCATCCTCCACCAATTTCTCTAAGGGTAGTGCACTGGAAGGTGGATTCTGGATCAAGGTCTCGATCAAGTCATCCTCGGTTGGGGGGTCTCTTCTAGTGGTATCTAAGGTGCACAGAGGTGCTGAGTACACCTCGTCTTCCTCTCCTTCTTCCAGCCAGAGTGGTAAGTCATGCTCTAAGGAGGGTTGGGCAGGAGGGTATAGGACTAGCTGCTTGGACATAGGACCATTTTTGATGGTCATGTTTCCTACACGACAACTTATGTAGGCATCTGCAGTGGCTAACCAAGGCCTTCCCAAAATGAGGGGATACCCATTAAGCTTTGCCTTTGGTTGCAGAACCAGGAAGTCTACAGGGTATTCCCACGAGTCAATAGAGACCAAGACATCCTCCACAATCCCTTCGGGAGTCACAGTGGAGCAATCTGCTAATTGCAGTACTGTCGAGATCTTCCTCAAGGAACCCTGAAGGTTGAGTTTAAGCATGGTATCCCTGGTCATCACATTAATGGCAGCCCCCAGATCAATCAAGGTGTGAGGTATAATGGTGCCATTGATGTGGACATCTACTACAGGACTTCCAGGATCTAGGTACTTTGGGCAGATGACTTGTCCTAGCATCAGGTCAGACAGTTGTCCTATGACATTAATGGTTGAAGCATCTTTCTTCCGCCTGCCTGGGTGTTTGAAGCACTTTTCCTTAACCAGTTTGTTGTATATTGGCACATCCTTGATGGCTTGGAGAAGTGGTATTTTTACACACAACTGCTTGAGCTCACCCAGAAGCTCCTCCTCCTCTGGGTTGGGTTGTGTGGTGGTTGTTAGTCTCTCAGGAAAGGGTGGAATAGCCTTCGGTTCACTTTCCTATTTATCTTCCTCATCCTCTGGGGGAGGAGGTTGGCGATCTGGTAGAGTCTTTCCAGATCGAAGATTGATCTCCTGGATCTCCACAGCATAGGTAGGGCATGAGGTTTCCCCAGTGTATACCTGCTGGGCCTGTCTATTGTTGGGGTTCGGGTTCGATTGAGCAGGCATTTGAGGTTGCCTTGGAGGAGCAGGAGGTAATGGCTGAGGTTGAACTGGAGGTGGAGGCAAGATGGCGGGAGGAGTGTTGTACTGGGGCCTCCACCCCGATTGAGGTGCATTCCATTGAGGCTGTGGCTGGGCCTGTGAATGATATGAATGAGAAGTAGGTTGAGTGGGGTACTGAGGCGGATAAGACCATGGAGGAGGCATGGACCATGAAGGATGAGCAGGGGGACCCCAGGAAGGCATAGGAGTTGATTGGTTGGGGCTGTAACAAGCTTGAGGTGCCCCTTACATCCCCTGCTGATAAGGTCTAGATCCTTGTGGCTTCCTTTGGTTGAGGTAATAGAGAGGTTCAGTGGAAGCTTCTGTCCCTTGGTACATGGCTTTAAACCCAGGTAAGGTTGGACACTGATTTGTGGGATGGTCCTCCTCACAAACGAAACACACTTCAACCGAATGCAATGGACATTCGTTCTTAGGGTGTCTCCTTGTGCACCTAGGGCAGAAGACAGCCAAGGCTCTCTCAGCTTCTTCTTTCTTTTGCTGAATCCTGAATGTGTCAAGCTGCATGGCAATGGTCTGTCTCACCTCACTCTTAAGATCTTCTAATTGATTTGCAAGCTCATGTTTGGAGAAAGGGACACTAGTTGAGAGGAGGTTTCCTCTACCTCGTTTCCGAGCTGCCCTGGAGTGGTTTCTAAACACAGTCTTGATGTCCTCATAAGGCAGTTGGTAAATGTCCCCCCCAGCTAACATGTGAAGGGTATCTAAGAGGTCTTCAGGGACTCCTCGGAGCAGGACCAACTTGAGGGATTCAGGGTCAAGTGTGCACCTGGCCCGCTTATAGCTTAGTTGGAACCTCTCCTCATAATCCTCTAAGGACTCATCATTTCCCATGGTCATCCGAAAGATTTCTCCCTTGGTTTCCTTAGACCTACAATAATCCCTGTACTTGGTATTGAAAGCTTGCTGCATCTGAGCCCAAGTGGTGATACTATTCCCAGGTAAGCCCATGAACCAGCATCCTTAAGAGTGGAAGGGAAAAGTTTCAGCTTTTGCTCATCTTCAGTATAGTCATAGGTTCTACAGAGGACAAAAAACTCAAACAGGAAGGTATCAGGATCTTCAGTAGTCAGTCCATGGAAGTGAGGTAAGGCGGAGGGGCTAATGTTCTTCATTTTCATCTCTCCATTGGTCTCTCGGATGGGGAAGGCACCTTCTATTCTCTCATCTTCTCTTCTATTGTCAGCCATAGCTTCAGATGGAGTGGTCTCTAACTCTTCTTCTACTATAGGATCTTTGTATATCTCTGGATGTTCACCTATAGGTTCTTCTGGGTCACTGTCACCAAAGAAGAGAGAAGGGTGACTCAGTGATGTGGTGGGGGTGTTTGGTAGGAATTTGCCTGATCTATCTCGGTTCCTACGAGGCATGAAATGGAAAAGACTTTCTTTTTCTTTTGATTGTTTTTGCTTTTTTTTCTTTTGGTACCTGCAAAACTGAAACAGATTGATCTACAACTAACTATGAAAGATGCAGAATTAAACTGAAAGCAGGAAAGAACTAATCTACTTTGCTCAAATGAAATTGCAGGAATGGAAATGCTAGTCTACGCTTGCAGAAAGGAAATGCTAATCTATGAAAGCAGGAAATGTCTATGCTACTTTTGCAGAATGGAAATGAAATAAACTACTTAGCAGAAGGCAAGAGTAAGAAAATAGAAGAAAAGCAACAATTACTAATACTCTGACGCTTCCCCGGCAACGGCGCCAAAAAGATGGTGGGCTCCAGTATTGTAGTAATAATGCTACAACTCCTGGAGCTTCCTATCTCTAATTTTATCAACCCGGTAGTTCGTACAAACTTGGAAGCGACGGTGCTGTATGCACAAGTACTAGCTCTTGTCGCAGCTGTCACTTGGTCAGCTGGCACAAGTCCGCTAGGGCTCAAGCCAACTTCTATATGCTCACAGAAGAAGCTTTATGAGTGATGGACGAAAGCTAACTCAAAGGAGGCTAATCTACTTGCAGAAAGAAACTGAAAGCCAACAAAGCATGAAAACCCTAGTAAACCCTAATTTGACTAGCTAGGCCCTTACAATGCAAAACTGTGAATGAAACTTCTACCAATGATGCCATTACTTGCAGTGAGCTGAAATACATGCATCTAAGCTACTTGCATCTGAAAAGACATGTTTTTGTATTTTTTCATTAAGTGGTTGGATTTATTGTGATGATGCTTTTGATTAGGGTTTGACTGTGCAGGAGCGGTTCGAATGGAAGGAAAGCATGGGCAAGGTCAGGATGGCTAGGAGAGGTCCCAGAGGGTCCCTAGCATTGGTCCACAGAAGTCTACAACGTTCGGATGCTCGGCAACCAAGTTTGCAGGCTCCTACAGGATGTCTGCAGGGGATCCTACAGGAAACTAAGGAATTTCTACAGGAAGTCTGCTACCTTCTACAGGATGTGCTGTAGGTGGAAGTTTTGTGTGTTGGTGAAGTGATGGAACAACTTGGGTGGATAGGTAAGGTGGAGATGGAACTGGTGATGGCTCAGGAGCAGAGAAGTCAGATGGAGAAAGAGTGCATGCAGTGGGTTGATGGCTGGAAGGATGGGATCAACGAAAGGTTAAGTAAATGGGGCTACGTGAGTAATGGAAGAGCTGGAAGGTAAACGAGCTGAACAGAGGTCGGTTGAGTGGCTTTAGGTGTGGTTGACAAGAAGAGGAAGGTAATGGAATGGTGTGGAGCAGTGTAGATGAAACAAATTGTCTTTGAATGTCACCAAAACGAGAATTCTTTAACCTATGTTAACTGTGCTATTTTGAACCAATGAACAGCAGTGCAATTTGTGAAAGAAACTCGTGCATGGAAGTGGAATGAAGAAGTAATGATCAAGACCAAAGTGCATGGATGGATCTACGACTAAAGTAACTGTTGCAGCTTGCATGGACGTGAAAAGAACTGCGCTTCTTTTTGGTGGTTGATATGAACTGCACCCCAATCCCTAACAGAGATGGCAGTGAGGTCCTTTCAACCTTTTTCTGGAGCTCCAATAAATTATAACTATCCTCTTCTAACCTAAGCAACTGGAAGCAAATTCACCATAAACTAATCCTATTCAATCTCATAAAAACTAAATCAGCAGACTGTAAATTCGAATTGCATGTCAAAGTAAAGAAACGAAGTGCTGGAACGAAAGGCAAATAACATTACAACACAGAGGAGGTCTATTGCTCTCAGGTTGGGCCCTAACCTGAGAGCTATAGCTCCCTTAGAAACTCAGAATGAGATCAAAATCTGCCTGCCTTTATTCATAACCAAAAATCTGATGTCATGCCAAAACTGGCTTACAAAATAACAAAAACCGAGCTGTAACTCGTGCTCAGAGATTACAATAGTAATTCCAAAAGTCAAAAAGCTTCTATCAAAGGCTACGGCCTCAGTATTTATGCAAAATGATAATCCAACAGGTTTCCTTGATTTGTGGAGCTCGGCTGTCCAACTGAAGGTTAAACTGCTGATCCTGTAGAACAGTTGTAACTGCTGTTCCTGTAGAATGGTTGGCTGCCTCTAAGCTCGGTGGGGAGATTGGTTGGAGCTCGGAGCTATGGTGGGAATCACGAGGAAGGTCCCCAAGACTGTGGACATCCTCTCCTAAAAACCAGCAGTGCCACCTTATTGTCTCCTTGTCTCCTTTTTCGTGGTCTTTGCTCCCTTTTAATGCCAAAAACCTAAAATCATCATGTATTAGTCACGTAGATAGAATGCCTACCCTTCTTCCTACAAACAACACGAATAAACCAAGAAATGAATGCATAAGCAATAAAAGATGAATGGTTTGAGCAAAGCAAGTAGGCCAAATGAGCCCAAATTGTACCAAAAATTGGGGCTCATCACTCTTCATTTCCATTCTCATTTTATGGATCAATCTCCATCTGTGTTTGTTCTGTGTCTGCATTCTATTCTAACCCTTCTTTTCCAAGGTTATCTTGATTTGGGTTTGTTTCCTTTGTGTTTTTATTCGGTTCCATTGGTTCTTCTACATTTTCTTCCTTTTCTGTCTCTCCTTCTTCTTCCTATAGAATACTGAACTTATTTTGACATTCAACCGATACAGATTTAGGGGTTTGAATCTTACTTGCCGTCTCTTTCCCGGGCCTCCTTTTTCTATGGACTTCCTGGAAACCCTCCTCCATTCCTTCTGTTTCTTCTGTCCTTCTTTTTCCCTCTTCTGCTTTCCTTTCTGTGCCTTCCCCAACGTTCAGGGGGCATTGTTTAAAAAGATGTCCGTATTCGTGGCACCTTCTACACCTGAACGGTATATGTTCATAATCCATTGGTTGTTGCCATATTTCGTCATGATATTCCAGCTCTATGTATTCTGGCAGGGGGTCTGATATATTCATATATACGCATATCCTTGCATAGGATGTGTATCTCCCTCTTTTCGTTGATTCCGATACTTTGACAAAAGACCCTATCGTGTTGCCTATCCCTTCCAGGATTTCAGGATCCCAGAACTCTATTGGTAGGCCAAACAGATGGACCCAAACCGGTGCCGCCAACATCCATTCTTGATCGGGGTTGTAGCTGTCCTCCCAGTGTCTCATGAATAGACCAGCGTTGTTCATGAAATATGGCCCTCCTTCAAAGATTCTTTCCTTGTCTTCTAGGTTAGCAAATATCACTGTAAAAAAACCTTTTTCCCCCAGCTTCATGTTGATATGACCTTTCGACTTCCATCTTTGTTGTATCCACCTTGCCAGGTCCTTTTCCACCAGCCAGAACCCTATAAATTTACATATCAGGGCGTGGTCTCTCATATAACATCTATACTCTTCGAGTTTGTTATTCGGGATCACAAACCTCGGCTTTTTTAGGGCTCTGGGTAGGCACCTGCCTCCTAGTCTTGCTTGCCATTGGTTTCCCAGCACCGACTCTTCCCTGCTCTCTCCCCCTGGTTCCCTTCGTGGTCCAGTTCCGCTTGTTTCTCCCGCTGTTACATTTTTGTAGGAGGGGATATCTCCCCTCCCTGGGTCCCCGATCATGGCTGCTTTCAGCTCCTTCTAGCTTTGTGAGCCTCCTTATCTTCCTTTTGCGCCGTTGTTTGTTTTCTTGTTTTTTCGGTTGTTCGTCCTCTACCCTTAACTACCCTGTTGATCCTCTTTCGATCTTCCCTTTGCAAACCCTAGTGTTTCAGAAACCCTCGCCATTTCCAGAAACCCTCGTCTCCATCCAGCCCAACACCAGTTCCCTTTAAATAAAGGTATTTTAAATATTATATGTTATCGTTTTTATATTTTATAACCATTTATTATTGATACATATTTTCGAAATAGTTAAAAACTATATATTTAATTATAATAATAAAGCTTATTAATTTAAGTAAATGTTATATTGTAAGTAGATTTATTAATTTTCGAAACTCCAAATTTCGGATCTTCAGATTTTGGTGAAGATGAAGGGATTGCCGAAACCGTAGGTCTATTGCAGGGGAGTCGGGGCTTTCATATTAAACCCTAGCTGAGATCACATGTCCAAGGACATCCAAAACAATTTGAAATATATTTATTTTGAATAATAAACTAGTTTTAAATTTTATAAAATATTATAATTTTTTGGGGGCAATATTTATATTTTAATCTATTTATAAATAAAAATGAATATGTTTATCATAAAACATATTTATTAATACTAGAAACTGATTATGAATATTATGATTATAGATATGTTTTATATAGTTAAATATCAAAATATTAATAAAAAGTGGATATTCATATCATATTTATGAAAAATGTATATGTATGGGGATCAATTCTAAGCTTTATAAAATATTTTGAATATCATGTTTTATGGTATTTATATTTTTGAATCATTCAATATTAATGCATTTTCATAAACTATTGGATAGATTTTAGATGAAATAAAAATATTTTATTTTATGGTATTTATATTTTGTAGCTATTTATTATTCATACATATTTTCCAAATAGTTAAAATTATATATTTAATTAGGAGATGTGTACTTTGTCTATCTCTCCACAAACTTTAATTTTTAGTTAATGTCGGCCAAAATAAAAATCTAAATAACCATACAAAACATATAAATAATGTCTCAAATACAATTAACTCATGTTTTTTTATATATATGTTGAATATGAAAATTTACCTTCAACAAAAAAATTAACCACATTAAAATTATAAATTAGGTAAAACTTTAAACATCTTTACTCTTTACTAAAGTCAATATGATTTCTTAAATCAAAGTAAAAAGGTAAATTCAAGACAAAGAATATAAAATCTTTCTCCAAAATCTTTTAATATTTCTTTTAATTAAATATTTGTAAAATAAATTTTAAGAAGGAAAACCATATCCTATTTATATATTAAAATATTTAAAGCCATAAATATTTGCACGTCAAAGTTGTAATCTTTGAAAACATTAATTTGATGTAGTTTTAATATAAATTTTGTTTTCATGCCATGTAAAAAATATCATTAAATCTAATATTAATATTGAAAGATTAATATTCATATCAATATTATTACTAAATCTAATATTAGTATTAATATATTATAATATTAATATTATTAAATTTAAAATTTATTATATTACAATATATATTAATATATCATGATATATATTAACTCCAGATATATATGGGAGGGAAGAACAAAGACATAGAGCAATAGAGGTGGAGAGATAGAGGGAGTGAGAGAAAGGAATAGAGAGGAAGGGAGAGAGAGAGGACTTGAGAGGAAGGGAGAGGAAGAAGTAGAGAGGGATGGATAGAGAGATTGAGTTTGAAGGGGAGAGAGGGAGGGAAGAAGAAATACATAGAGAGAGAAAGTAGAGAGAGGGTGTGTATGTTTTTGCTTTAGATAGAGATATAAATAAGTATAAATGGAGAGAATGGGGCGAAGAATGACAGAGAAGGAGAGAGGAAGGGAGATAATGATAGAATTGGAGGGTGAAGAGAGAGAGAGAGAGAGAGAGAGAGAGAGAGAGAGATGGGAGAGAAAGGGAGATAGAGGAAGGACGAGAGTGAGGATGTAAGAGAGAGAGAAGGAGAGAGGGAGGAAGAGAGAGAGGGAGGTAAGAATAAAGACACAAAGATAGAAAGGTGGAGAGAGGGAGAGAGAGAGGGAGTGATAAGGGAGATGGTAGGAGAGGGAGGGAAGAGAGATAGAAGAGGGGAGAGAGGGGGAGAAGGGGAAGAGAGAGGGAGATGGAGAGGGATGGAGAAATAGATAGATATGGAGAAAGAGTATGTATGTTTTTGGGGTGATATAGAGATAAAAAAGAGAGACAAATGGATATAGAGATATAGATGGAAGGTGAAGAGAGGGAAGAAGAGAGAGATAGATAGATATGGAGGGAGAGAACATGTGTGTTTGGGTGGAGGTGAGATAGAGAGAAAGAAGTAGAGATAGAGGGAGATATAGATATAGATGGGGGGGAGAAGGAATAATATTTCTTGCACTAGATGCATTGCTTTTAGTGTAGATGGTGATTTCTAATCCTATTTGATTGCTTGCATTGAAGGAGTTAAACTAAAGAGAGGGGAGAGGAATGAAGAGAGAAAGAAGGAGAGAAGTGAGAGCAGGAGAGAAAGGTAATATATAAAAGGTGAGACACAAATATGGATGGGTGAGAGAGGGGGAAAGATAGTGACATGGTTGGAGGGAAGAGAGAGAGAGAGAGAGAGAGAGAGAGAGAGAGAGAGAGAGAGAGAGAGAGAGAGAGAGAGAGGAGTTTAGAGAGAGGAGGAGAGAGGGGGGAGAGAGGGGGGTAGAGAGAGGAGAAGAGAGGGAGGGACAAAGAGTTTGAGTTGGAAGGGGAGTGGGGGAGAGAAGAAGAAAGACATAGAGAGAGAAAAGTAGAGAGAGAGAGATGGAGTGGCGTGGGAGAGATCGAGAGAATGTGTATATGTTTGGATTTGAGATAGAGATATAAAGCAGGAGAGATAAAGGGAGAAATAAATATTGATGGAGGGGGAGAGAGGGAAGAACATTTCTTGCACTATATGCATTGATTTTAGTGTAGATGGTGATTTCTAATCCTATAATATTGCTTGCACTAGGTGACTTGATTTCAGTGTAGATTTTGATTTCTAATGATATATGATTTCTTGCACTTGACGCATTAATTTTAGTGTAGATGTTGATTTATAGTCATATTTGATTGCTTGTACTAGATGCATTGATTTCAATCTAGATGCCTTCTAATTCTATATGATTGCTCGCACTAGATGCACTGATTTTAGTGTAGATGTTGATTTATAATTCTATTTTATTGCTTGCACTAGATGCATTGATTTTAGTGTAGATGTGTATTTCTAATTATATTTGATTTCTTTCACTAGATGCATTTATTTTAGAGTAGATGTTGATTTATAGTGCTATTTGATTGCTTGCATTAGATGCAATTCTTTTCAGTGTAGATGTTGTTTGCTAATCCTATTTGATATCTTGTATTAGATTCATTGATTTCATTGTAGAATTTTTCTTCTAATCATATCTGATTGCTTGCATTGAATGCATTGATTTCAGTGTATATGCTTATTTTTAATTTGATGTAATTAGATGTATGATGGTACATTAAGTTTAAAGTGATTGGATTAACAATGTGCATTGATTTCAGTGTAAGTATAAAAAAATTCTTGACTTGAATGTGCATTGATTTGTGTTTTATAGTAATTCAACCTATTAATATTAGAGAGAAAGAGAGAGAAGATATGATGTTTACTACAATAGCTTGAATTAAATATTTGAATGGTTTACGATTTCAACTACCCCTTTCATATAATCGATATGAAAATATGGCTAAACTAACAGTGGTGACAATAAGAATAGTAGAAGAAAATAGTTTGAGATTGACCAAAATGAAGACTATTGATCACAATGAAGACTATAATTATCAAAGACGGATAATTTTACTTGATAAGAGGAAGTCTATTCTGGACATCGAGCTCATTTTTTATAGCATTTTCTTGATCCACATAATCTTTACATTAAATTGCCCCAAATAAAACAAGAAACGACCATAAGGAGCACTATATGGATGACCCTCTATTTTCAAGAGTGGTTCTTGTGTTGGGCCACTTTTCTTGAATGAAAGTTGGGGACGGAGGATCAAATGCAGGGTGAGCCCAATTTAGAAAGGAAAAGTGAGAAACCCTTACATGGTTTTCATCTCCTTTTGTTTAAAATTGATAGAGATTAAAAATAATTCAGTGAACAATGAATCCCACTGTGGGATGAATTATTTCCCAAAATTTCTAACCAATGTCAATTTCAATTAATCATCTATCTTTATTTTTTTCAGTCTTGTAAATGGTTGAGAAATGATTTTTAATAGAATCCATTAATTAAAATATCATTTCCATTTTCAGAAGCTTAAGTTTTCAAAGTTAGAGAATCCATGAATTTCAATATTCCTATCTAAAATTTACCTGAGAATCCCTAAAGCAATAGGTGTGAGGAGTTTCAATCTTGATTCGACCAAAACTTACAAGGCTAGTTTCTAATTCTTGCAATGCATTTCATAGATCCAAGATAGGCCCATCTAAGTCATGGCCTAATATGTGCTTGAGAAAGGGTTTTTTAATGGAATTGATCAAATAAAGATGCATTTCCATGTTTAAAAGCTCCAGGTTTCAAGGTTTAAAATCTAGGGATTTGAATATTTCAATATTCTGTGAAATTGTACATACCCACCCTCACCTTTTAGCCTTTAATTTCATATGGTTGTGTTACTCTACACATTCAATGCAGCAAATGCACACAAAAAGACATGTGGATCACCGAAAATTTTAAAACGTATCAATGCAGAATTTTCATATATTAACATACAATGAATTTTATTTCTAGGTAGTTACCAAGCCTAGAGACCCAATCTGCGATTGAAGTCTTGGCAACAGACAATCCACTACTTTTTCCAATTATAGATGCGAGGAACCCTTCAAAAATGATCTTGTTCTCTGTCACTATTGTGTCCTTATCGGGAATCGAACAATATTTAGAGAATGCAATCTACCAACACAAACTAGTTAATCAACATCCTTCCATAAAAATATTGAAACAAGAAATTGTGAATTTTGTAGGATGAGATATTGATCATACATACTTCTATCCTGGTAGGAGAAATAGTAAACTTTATGGAGGAACCATGGGGGGAATTATGGTCCTTAAAAATCTCCTTAAACTGCTTTATCACCTTGGCTTCAACTTCATCATATATTCTTGTAGCTTCCCAAGTTCCCTTTCTACCTCGAGTCACTTTTTTAGAGCACTAAGCTCCGAGAGCATTAAGATGACTGTTACTCTCATAAATTTCTCATATTGACCTGCAAGTTACTGATTTCCACAACCACCTCATTTTAGACTTTTAAGAGAAGCAATATGCTTTCATAGTTCTAAGAGAAGAAAAAATTAGGACTTCACAAGATGTAGACAATATTAATGCAGCATAATATGGCACAAAATCAAATCAAACTCCACATTCGGGAAAATAAATTGTATAAATTAAGGAAGGGGCCTTTTGAGACAGAGCTTATAGATATTATGATATATGTAATAGATATCAAACATCTCTTTACCATTATTAAACCAAATTTTGAAACTACAGGGTCACACATATCCATTTCCAGATGAAATTATGGTCTAGCAGGGTTGAGGAGAAATTGATGTGCACAGATGTCCAGTAGAGAGGAGAGGAATGCAACAACTAGAAACAACATGTGTATTGGTGATTTCACTTTCTGATTGGGTTATGTGTGTTTTTCACTTATTTATTGGGTTGTGGTTTAGATCATGTGATTGATGTTTTATCTACTCATTAACTCTTGATTTTCACGTTTTGGTCAAGTAATAAAAAATAGCAATTTTAACAAGAATTATCTTTTTTTATGAAAAGACAAAAACCTCGAATAATCAGACTTCCCTATTTTTTTTATATAATTGAATATGAAAAAGGTTTTTTCTATTACTTCTATATTTTGTCAATAATTATGATGAAAATGTATCATGGCCAATGAAACTTCTGGAAGATATTGTTACCATCATCAAGGATACAAAACATTTTGAAGGGGAAATGATGCTATAAAACATCTTGGGTCAAAATTCATGGATGACAGATTTCTATATAGCATCATTTCAAAATGATGCTTCCATGAAGAAAATTAAACATATTGAATAACAAATATTGGACAGTATTGTTACCTATCGTCCTGAGTTATAGAGGAACTTGTTGTCTCCATTGCATATTCAATAACAAGGTCATTCCATTCACATGTTTAATGGAAAAGTTTAAATAAGGATGTATTTCGACAACATGGTCCTCTTGACAATATGGGATGATGAGAAAATATTGAACTTGAAAGGGACATCTAGATAGGTACATAATTCTACGCATTTTTCACACCTTGATGAATGTACAATGTCCTCTAATCTCTTATGGTATGCTATATTTGTGCACATTAATTATGACAGTCTTCATGTGATGAAAAAAACGGTGCTTTTTGCTTTCTCACCATTGGTCCAAGGAACATGAAGCAATGTGAGGCTTGTATCCTTAGAAAACATGACAAGCAAGCGTTTTATAATTCCACTTCAACATTTAAAGGACACTATAACAAATTATAGTTTAAAATGCAAATTGGTTTAGATTCATATTAGTTCTAGATCCATCAAGTGTTGAAGTGGATCAAATCGATATCAAATATCAATAGATGCAAACCTTTCATCAAATTTTATACTTGGAAATTTGCATCTAAAGAATTTCGATCCCTCTAAATTCCATCAAGATAAATATATACTAATAATAAATAAGCACAAATAGATAAACAAAAACTAATAATAAATAAACTCAAATATTATATCTCTATGATTAAGCCATAATCTTATTTTAAATTATCAAGTCATTAAATTACATAAAATCAAAAGATAATTTTTATTGAATCATTATATTATATAAAATTAAATAAAAAAAATTTATCAGAGGCATTACCCTCTATATGAATACAATTAACATTAAATTTATATTTAAAACAATATAATTAATTTAATTTTTTGATATAATTTTTTTGATCGAAATATTACTACCATCATCAATATCAATGAAATTTCAATTAATGTGTTGCTAAAGAATACGCTATGAAACATCAAAACCCATACCTTCCTCTTTTGGGTAAATTTTCCTTTGGATCCCTCTAGGAAAAGTCCCATATATAAAGGTATCATGTTGGAGGATAAGACTAAAAGGGTGGGATACCATTCCTTGCGAGGTGAGAAGAGCTAACATGATTGGAATCACGTGTTGTAATCGATTGTGTTACATTATTGGAAAGACCAACATATATGTAATTTAATTGTTGGATAACAAGGTGATGTGGGATAGTTGATTTCATTATAATTATTGGGATGTGTGTAGCATGAGTGTACTTTCCTAAAATAATAATGTAATTGTAAGATTTGGTTTAGTTGAATATTCATATCACTAAGAATGATATGAATGATTCTATGGACATAAACGAGAGGCATCAAGAACTCTTGTTGGGGCTCATAAACAAGTGTCACGATGCATCACCTCAAACTAGTTGTCGTGTGTATGTGGAAAGTTTGTTCAATTTGAGAGTGGATGGTGGTCGAAGCCTCAATGATGACGAACTTGTTGTATTCTGCACCAAATTCAACTTTGTCGTCTCCGACACGATGACATCATCCATGTAGTGGATGCATTTTACCGGCGTAAATACCCCGTGGATAAAGGAAATACAACCTAAGGTGTGGCCATGTGACTACTTGGTACCCCTTATAGCCCAAAAAATACATCAAGTTGTATGGTGAAAATTGATCATTTCAAGCAATTTCTCTAATCTCCACACTCTTTGTGATAAATATTGGTTGCTACTAGTGTCATCAAAAGCTTGATTTGAACTCGATAAAAAACATTTATGACCAAGATTTGCTCCTTCCATCGTCATTTTTCTATTTTATCAAAACATTTTTGCTTTTAATTTTTGAGAAGGTGTGGTATCAGTCAAAGACGAGCATTGTTGCCATAGCTTTTCTCAACTTGTACGATGAACTAGTAGACAATGTTCTAGTTAATCTAGTGTGATTAGAAAATTGACATGTCATGAGAGTTAGACGCTCACACTTTGAATGAAAACATTGCCCAAATTATATAGAAAATTTGGTGAGTTTCCAATGGCTCTTACCTTTCCCTGCTCTGGTTCATGCATATTCCAGAAAACATAGGTCTGAATGCAATCTAGTCCTCCCTCTTTAGCTTTGTATATTAGCCCAGGCCACATCTGTACAGTTACACAAATAGTAACCATCATTCAATATTGATATCATATGTATATACAACTTATATATATCGTCAAGCAGAGAAGAGAAGAAATAAAAATTCTACATATTTACAATTTTATAAATGGTAATCATTATTCACCATTGATATCATAGGTATATACATTGTAAATATGTTAAGAAAAAGAGAAGAGGAGAAATACAGATTCGTATATATTTCTTATAGCAGGGGACTTCAATTTGACAACATCAATAGAGGAGAAAAGAGGAGGACTGCAAAGAGAAGAGCCAGAAATGGAGAGATTCAGAGATCTTCAAGAAGAACTAAAATTGGTAGACATCCCAAATATAAATGGAAAATATATGTGGAACAATAGAAAGGGAGGGCGCAGACAGATAGCCTCTTGGCTGGACAGATTCTTGGCAACAGAACACTTCATTGACAAAGACATATTCTATGAAGCATCAATTCTTCTGTGTCTAGGGTCAACTCATTGGCCTATTAAACTAGTAGAAATTAATCAAGGAAACCAAAACAGACCCTTTAGGTTTGAGGCAATTTGGATAAGAGAACCAACCCTAATAATAAAAATGAAGGAATGGTGGAAAGTGAATGAGAATGAGATAGGAGGAAGAAACTAGATGCATACCTTTCAACTTAGACTAAAATATCTAAAAAGTAAGATAAAGAAATGGAACAAGGAAGAATTTGGTAACATACAGAAGGAACAAGAGATAATCCAAATAAAGATGAAGAAAGTACAACAACAAATAATCAATGAGAGTAGAAGTGAAGGGCTTGCAGAAGAGGAAGGGCTGTTGATTAACATACTAGAAGAAAGAATACAACAAGAAGAAATCCTATGGAAACAAAAATCAAGAATCCAATGGTTAAAAGAAGGAGAAAGAAACACAAGGTTCTTCCACAAAGCAATGATACAACATAGGCAGTAGAACAAAATCTTCTCCTTAATGGATCAACAAGGCAATCGGCTCACCCAAAAGGAAGAAATGGGTATGAGGTGGGCCGCCCAATGCGAACCCGACCCCCAAATACATATACGGTTGTTAAAAAGGAAACCATAATGTATTAAAAAAGGGAGGGGCAAGGTTTGACCAGCCGACCCCTCCTCAACAAATTGCCTCACTTACTAATGTGCCACAACCAACTCATTGGTTAATCCACCACAGAATTGATATAAACCTCATTTTCATAGTGTGCTTGGGCAACATGGAGGAATCTAAAGTGGGCACAAAAATCGAGGAATTTTTTTAATTAATTTATCTGCAGGTGGAACCATGACTGAGCGAAATTTGTAAGAGGGTGAAATTTTTGCAGTATCCAAATTGGACAAACTTTATGTCGATCCTACACCTCTTGACAACATGAACCCGATCACATGGTCATCTTCCTGATCCAAGAAGTAGATTTGCAGAGGACCTGGAGGAGGAAATCTTTGAGGAATCTAGGGGGTGTTGATCTAGATTTTCATTAATGTCAATATGGCAATATTCTAGGATACTAAATGATGATCGAAAGTCATATGAGCTATCAGAGTAGAGAAGAACTATTGGAGCAGTATGGGAAGTTATAGGCCATAGGAGTGAAGAAAAGCCATAGGAGTGACAAGCCAAGACAAAGCAGATCTATCGCATGTGCCAAGAGTAAGAACCATATCAGAGATATTGCATGAAATATTAGAAGGAGAAAAGAGGAACATGTAGTGATGAAAGACACAAAATGAGGAACACATCATCGAAGGAAGAGTGAAGAGTGTACGTAGTCATCGAAGCAAGGAAGGAAGAAAATAAAGAGCACAGCTATCGGAAGAGCGAGGGTAGGGGTGTACATGGTTGAAGGCCCATCCTAGCTGTCAATCTCATTTTTAATTCTTACATCATAGTCAACGGCGGGGGTTAAGCTTGTTGTTAACCCGTGTGCTAGTTTAAGACCCGCAGTCCGTAAATTTGATGACCTCGTATATCCAATGGATATCGGGTCACAAAATGATCAGACATTAATCTCAAGAACATACCCGAAATTTTATTGATCAAGGATCTATAATCCTTATCGACTCCGTAAAGGTGGTTAAGCATTGCACAAATTACCTAACCGATATTGTTATGAAGCATTGGATCCAGCGCGCCTTGATCAAATGGTGGAGGATCAATGATTGGGTTTTCTGATCAGGTGGATCAACAACCGTCAGATTAAAGATGAGATCAATGGTGGAGATGATGTGGCAGGTGGGACAACCCATTATATGTTTTTAACTATGTTCATATATGAATATCGATGATGTTGATATCGGAGGACAGAGTATGTTATGGGCACAACTTGTATAAGGCCTTTGGAAGCTGCCATTGCGACTAAAGTAAGGACATGGCACGTAGGATATTCAATATGGAATGAACGTGTCTTTTGAGTATTGGTGAATTCGAAGAGACAGAGGAAGCCGAAGAGCGAGCGCAGAGGAAGCTGAAAGATCAAGTGAGTGAAAAGCAAGCCAAAGGTCATGGGTATTAGGAATATATAACAGAGAACAAGGAAAGTTTATGAGTTGGAAAAATTGTAACAAATACAGGGAGTTGAAGGTCTGGCAGAAGTGGAAGAAGCAGGAGGACAGAAGTAAGTCATAGGTCCAGCGGGGTTGGGAGCAGAGAATTACTACCAAACAGATCCAGACAATTTACAGTAGAGGGCTGGAGCCCTTGTGGTTGGTGCCTCAAAACTGGAAGGATTGGTGTCGTGGGAGTTGGTTCTCTTAAATCCAATGTTGATGCCTTGGCAAGACAGGGTTGGTGCTCTGGAGGTTGGATCCTCACAAAAGGTCTAGGTTGGTGCTTGGCAACTAGCTGAAGCTATATATATATATATATATATATATATATAGCTAGATATATCTTGTACTTGATTTATTGCAAATATTATATTAATAAAATAATTCATTCCTGTTATTTATTTCTGTGTTCTAAATTTAAATGATTTAACATACAAAAATAACAATTGAAAATAAATACTACTTCACCCCCCCCCCCCTGCTCAGTATTTCCAACAATTGGTATCAGACCTAGGCTTCTTCATATAAGCCTAACCGCTTGAAGAAGGATTCTGAGTCATGATGAGAAATCAAGAAGTGTTAGGAAGACCTCCTCTGTTCGATGGCACAAATTTTGGTTTTTGGGAAAAGAGAATGTCCTACTACTTAATGTCCCTTGGACCTAAAGTTTGGCATTCGGTTTTAAATGAGTACACAGTTCCTTCCACTCTTCCAACAGATCAAGATTAAAGGAAAGCCTACATTGCAAACGCAAAAGCCTTAAACTCCATCACTAGTGGAATCACCGATTCTGAATTTACAAAAGTCATGAATTGTAACTCGACCAAAGAAGTATGGGATAAGCTAATTAGCGTATACGTTGGGGACCCCAAAGTTAAGAAGTCTAAGCTTCAAACTCATACAAGGTGATTTGAAAGCTGAAAATGGATGATGAATAAGATATTACCTCATACTTTCTCCGAGTAGTTGAAGTAGTCAACTCTCTTAAAGGATTGGAAGAAAAAATTGAAGAAAGAACTATTGTTCAAAAGGTCTTAAGATCTCTCCCAGATATATTTGACTCCAAAGTAAGTGCTATAGAAGAAATGAAGGATCTAGATACTCTCAAGATGGATGAACTTCATGCAATCCTCATTTCCTATGAGATGATAAAAGGACGCCCAAGTTCCAAAGATGTAGCATTCAAGGCCTCAAAATAAAAAAAAGGGGAAAGAATGGAATGCCAGTAGTGATGACTCCGATGTTGAATCTGAATTGGTGCAATTTGTACGAAAATTAAATAAAGGATCTAAGCTAAAAGGTAAGTACCCTCTCATTTGTTTCAAATTTGGAAAAATAGGTCATTATGCTGCAAAATGTCCCCACAAGCATGATAGTGATGGTGAGGAAAATTCTAAAAGGATGGTATACAAAAAGAAAGGGTTCAATAAGAAGAATTTCTTCTCTAAGCAAGATGAGTCTGATGAAGATGAATTTGTAGTTATTAAAACGAGATCAAAAATTAATCACGTCCCTCACTACAAAGGAGGTAATGAAGATTCAGATGAATAAAATGATCATGCTGGAAGCTAGGAAGTATTATTCATGGCATTCACAAATAATGATGATTCAGAGCTAGAAGGAAATGTCGATGAACTGTTAATAAGTGCCATTGAATAAAATAAGAAATTACGAAATAAAATCATCTCTCTCAAGGTAGAAAACGAGGAAACAAAAAGAAGGGAAGACCTCTTGAAGAATAAGCTAAAAGAAAAAGAAGAAGTCTGTGAAGAATGTGAAGCCAAAGTAGTATCTCCAAGGAAGGAACTAGAGAAAGTCAAAAGGAGTTGGGAAAGCTCTCAAATTCTTGACACAATCCTAAATAAACGAAAACCTCAACATGAAAAATCTGGGATAGGATTTAAAGGAGAATCATCAAGTACAAGAATAATGCAAAAAGCTATGCCGACGTACTTTCCAGCAAAACAAAAGAAGAAATATTATTTCATCAAAGGCCGATCTCAAATCCAAATAATGAAGAGAGAGTAACTCCAAGGAAGAATGTTGATGTAAATCATGGAAATTACAATAGGTACAAAACATTATTTCATCAAAGGACCATCTCAAATCCAAAGAATGAAGAGAGAGTAACTCCAAGGAAGAATGTTGATTCAAATCATGGCTATTACAACAGGTACAAAACTATTTTTTTTGGGAATTTTTTTAATTGTACAAATTTTGGTCATCAAGCTAGACATTGCATGGCTCGTAAGAATGAAACAACCATAATTGAAGGATCAAACAAGTAAACCATATGGTTCCAAAGGGCAAGGACAAATGAAGACCTACAACTCTTTTGATCCCTTGGCCAAATTTTATCCAATGTGCTCATTATGTAATGATAATGGACACAATGAACAAAATTTCCCCCTCAAAAGAAGAAAATCAAAAAATGAAAATCCCAACACGAATAAATGTGGCCTAGCTCTATGTGCTCACAGTGATGAAAATCTTTGGTTTGTGGATAGTGGGTGCTCCAGACACATGACAGGGGACAAAAGGAAGTTTGTCTCATTGAACAAAAAGGAAGGAAATGTATCCTTTGGAAGTGGATCTGCCAAAGTTGTTGTTAAAGGAACTGTTACCCTTCTTAATGGAAATAGAAAGGCTGAAAATGCTTTGCTAGTAAATGGGCTCAAACACAATCTCCTGAGTGTTAGCCAAATCTGTGAAACAAGGAACTCTTCCTCAGGGGAACTTGTGACGAAAGGGGTTACAACACCAGACAACATCTACATTTTGAACAAAATTCAAGAAGATAAATGTTACTTAAGTCAAATAGATGAAATTTAGCTGTGGCACAAATGACTTGGACATACAAGCTTCAAAAACTTGATCAATATCAACAATATTAATGCAGTACAGGGACATCATAAAGTTATTTAAGCCAAATCAAAGAGTATGTGGTCCATGTCAACATGGAAAGGAAACTAGAACCAGTCACAAGACCAAGGAGTTTTCTACATTAAAGCCTTTGGAGATCATCCATGTTGACTTATGTCGACCAACTAGAACTTCGGCACTTCAAGGAGAAAGGTACTTTTCTTTATTTGTTGATGACTATACTAGAATGATGTGGGTATATTTCATAAAATATAAATCCAAAGCATTTGAGTGTTTTAAGAATCTTAAAGCCCTTGTAGAAAATGAAAAGGACTCTAAGATTAAATGTTTCCGAACAGATAGAGGGGGAGAATTCACATCAAAATAATTTGATGAATTCTGTAAAGTACCTGGAATCAAAAGAGAGCTCTCTGCTGCCAGAAAACCCAAGCAAAATGGGGTAGTTGAAAGAAGGAACCGAACAGATCAAGAAATGGCAAGAACAATGTTAATAGTAGCTGACTTGCAACCAAAATTCCAGAGAGAAGCAGTCCAAACTGCTGTCTATACCTTGATTCGAACTCAACTAAGACCAAATAATGAGAAGACTCCTTATGAATTATGGAAAGGAAGGTCTGCTTCAGTAAAATACTTCAATATTTTTGGAAGCAAGTGCTTCATAAAAATCAATGATGGCTCACCAGGAAAATTTGATTCTCGAGTTGACGAAGGGATATTCTTTGGATATTTTACAAGGAGCAAAGTCTACAAGTGCTACAATAATTGACTACGGAAAATAGTGGAAAGCATTGACGTGAAGATTGATGAAGACCTTCCGGAAAAAGAAATTGAAGAACATGAAGTTGACCCTCTCATTGAATAAGAACCTAAAAAAGAAGAAAAGGATAAAGAAAAACACAAGGAAAAAGAACCATCTCAAACCCTTCAAAGATGAAGTTTCTCCAAAAACATCACCTAGAAGAGAAAATTATTGGTAATATAGATGAATGGATGCAAATCCGAAGAAGGATTACAAATACACCAAAGAAAAATGGTGTTGCTCTTCTATCCATGATAGAACTAGAAACATCTACTCAAGCAAGTAAGGATCCTAACTGGGTAAAATCCATGGAAGAAGAAATGTCTCAAATCGATAAGAATGAGACATGGGAGCTAGTATCTCATCCAAAGGATAAAAATATAATTGGAACTAAGTGGGTGTTCAAAAACAAAATGAATGAATATTGAAAAATCATTAGAAATAAGGCAAGACGTGTTTGTAAAGGCTATTCACAAATTGAAGGAATTGACTTTGAAGAAACCTTTGCACCAGTAGCTCGTGCGGAAGATATCAGGATGTTCTTAGCATTTTCTTGCTCAAAAAGAATTAAAATCTATCAAATGGACATAAAATCAGCATTTCTGAATGGGGAACTCAAGGAAGAAGTCTATGTGGAGCAACCAAAAGCGTTTAATCTAGTAGAAGGAAAAGACTTTGTTTGTAAGTTGAAAAAGGAATTATATGGGCTGAAACAAGCTCCTAGTGCTTGGTATGCAAGATTGGATCACTATCTACAACAACAAGGCTTCAAGAGGGGGGTGGCAGGAAGTAATCACTACATAAATACGGATGAAGATAAGTTACTAGTCACACTTTTCTATGTTGATGATCTAATTTTTGCTAGTAATAATCATGAGATGAGCCATGAATTTGCCCAAAATATGTCAAAATAGTTTGAGATGTCAATGATAGCTGAGATATCTTACTTCCTTGGACTATAAGTATCTCAAACCATGACAGGCATGTTCATATCTCAAGACAAATATCTTAAAGACATGCTTAAAAGACATGGAATGGAAAACTGTGCGCCCATGAGCACACCTATGACCACAAATTGAAAATTAAGCAAAGATGATGACTCCCCTCCGGTAGATGCAACTCATTACAGGTAAACAATTGGAGCCCTTCTATACTTAACTGCTACGAGACCCAACATTATGCAAGCAGTAGGAATGGTGGGAAGATTTCAATCAGCTCCTAAACAATTCGACAGGGGGAGTCCTTATGCACTCCTTTGCCGCTGATGTCTAACGGGGAGAGATGAAGAAGAATATTGCCATAAATGACAAAGGGGGAGATTGTTGATCTAGATTATCATTAATGTCAATATGGAAATATTCTAGGATACTAAATGATGATCAGAAGTCATATGAGCTATTAGAGTAGAGAATAAATATTCGAGAAATATCAGAAGCTATAGGCGTAGGAGTGAAGAGAAGCCATAGGAGAGACAAGCCAAGACAAAGCAGATCTATCGCATGTGACAAGAGTAAGAACCATATCAGAGATATCGCATGAAATATCAGAAGGAGAAAAGAGGAACACGCAGTGAGGAAAGAGCCAAAATGAGGAACACATCATCAAAAGAAGAGTGAAGAGTGTACGTAGTCATTGGAGCAAGTAAAGAAGAAAACAAAGAGCACAACTATAGAAAGAGCGGGGGTAGGAGTGTACGTTGTTGAAGGCAAATCCTAGCCGTCGATCTCATTTTCAACGCTTATGTCATAGTCAACGGCGGGGATTAAGCCTACTGTTAACTTGTGTGCTAGTTGAAGACCCATAGGCTATAGATTTGATGACCTCGTATATCCAATGGATATCAGGTCACAAAATAATCGGACGTTAATCTCAAGAACGGACCTGAACTTTTATAGATCAAGGATCTATAATCCTTATCGACTCTATAAATGCAGTTAAGCGTCGTGCAAGTTCCCCAGCCGATATCGTTATTAACCATTGGATCCAGTGTGTTGTTGATCATGTGGATCAACAACCATCAGATTAAAGATGAGATTAATGGTGGAGATGGTGTGGCAAGTGGGACCACCCATTATATTTTTTTAACTATGTTGATATATGAAGATCGATGATGTTGATATCAAAGGATAGAGTATGTTATGGGCACGACTTGTATAAGACCTCTAGAAGCTGCCATTGCAACTAAAGGAATGATGTGGCACATAGGATCTTCAATATTGAATGAATGCGTCTTTTGAGTATTGGTGAATTCGAAGAGATAGATAAAGTCGAAGAACGAGAACAGAGGATGCTGAAAGATCAAGTGAGCGAAAAGGAAGCCAAAGGTCAGGGTTGACAAGAATATATAACAGAGAACAACGAAATTTTATGAGTTAGAAAAACTATAAGAAATAGAGGAAACCAAAGGTCTGGGGGAATTGGAAGAAGGAGGAGGACAGAAGTAAGTCATAGGTCTAGTGGGGTTGGGAGCAGAGAATTACTACCAAACATATCCAGACAATTTACACCAGAGGGCTGGAGACCTTGGGGTTGGTGCCTCAAAACTGGAAGGATTGGTGTCCTGGGAGTTGGTGCTCCTAAGTCCAAGGTTGGTGCCTTGACAAGAGAGGGTTGGTTCTCTAGAGGTTGGAGCCTCACAAAAGGTCCAAGTTGGTGCTTGGCAACTCACTGAAGCTATATATATATTTATATATATCTAGTGTACTTGATTTATTGCAAAGATTATATTAATAAAAGCATTCGTTGTTATTTATTTCTGTGTTCTAAACGTAAATGATTTAACAAACAAAAAAAAATTTGAAAAGAAATATTGATTCACCCCCCCCCCAGTATTTCCAACAAGGGGAATCTAAAAATTCCTTGAGCCCCAGATTTCCACTTTGTCAGAATTCAGAAATTTTACAGTCAATTTTGCATTATTCGACCCCACAAATATGATGGTGTGTTCATACTTTTCATTTGCTCATTTCTTTTTTCATCCACTTTTCTAAGTGGAGTGTAGGTGTGAGAATTCAGCATGCGAGCAGTCATTCCATGAGATCCGATGTAGGGAGGTTGATGGTACGGTCAACTTCAGCACTTTGACATCCTCTTCTTCAAATGGCCCTAGGATGTGAGGTATATGAAGTGTGTTCATGTACTTCCTTTTGTGATGCATTGTGCTACATAGATCCCTGTTTGATGTTTGATGTGGGATCTTGTTTCTTACTTGTTTTCATGTTTCTTGCTTGATGTGATGCGGAATAATTTGTGGGATATACTTGTTGTCATGATTCATCATGTTTTGTTCGAGATCCCTTTGTCATCAGGTTGATGGGATACTCATGTTGTCGCCATGTATGTTTTAATTGAGATCCCTTTTATGCCATTTCAGCGGGATGCTCATTATCACCATGCATGAGTTTGTGTCATACTGATAGAAGTCCTTTTGACTGAGAGTTCCTGTAGCGGAACATCTCTTGGAGCCACTCTTGCGTAAGGGCATTTTCCTTGTATGATAGTGATGTCACCTCTTATGTACATCATCACTATTGACAACACTTAATGCAGTGGCCTACACCATCTTGACACCAGGGCCTAGAGACGTAATCCTCCTGGACAAACTCTATTTTCAACGGCTTATGTTTACACGTGTTGATGAATGTCATGTTCCTCTTGTTTACAACATGCATATGTGTTTGTTTATGTTCTTTTAAAAATGCAATTTAACACATCACGAAAGTAAAAGGTCTTGGAAGGGTCCTTTGTCACACCCGGACCTGGATAAGGTGGTATCAGAGAGGTATTTTCATGGATGTGAATTGCAAGCGTGAACAATGGAACATGGAGTGATAGAGGATGAGAAAGAGATGTATGAGAGCATGCTCAAAATTTCCAAAAGGGTATAAATAATGTATGAAACTCTACAAAAAGAGACAGAGGAAAAGGAGCAATTGCAGCTTCAGTTGCAAGCCAGGGAAGAGGCCCTAGAAGAACTGAAGCACAACAACCAAAATATTCAAACAGAGAATGCTGAATTGATGATGCATCTACAAGAAGAGAAAGAGGAGAAACAGATTTTTCTACAACAGCTGCAAGCAAAGGATGAGGACTTGGAAAAGCTGTAGCATGACCCATCAGAGGTAGAATGTAGTTCTCTAAATTCATATGTGTCTTGATGATGATTTCGTTGTTTTTGAAAAGCATACCATAGGAATTGGCTCCAAACTGTTGAAGAAAATGGGGTATGAACAAAAAGGCTTGGGCATTAATGGCCAAGGCATTGTCAACCCCATCAAAGTAGAAGAATTACCCTGTCGAACAGGACTTGGGTATGTCAGAAAGGAAGTTGGAGAATGTGCCAAAACAATTAGCGAACCACCAACAATAGATGATAAGAAGCCCTCATCAGTTGTTTCCAAATCGACAGAGGAGGTAAAATATGTTGATTTCCTTTTGGTTTCATCTTCACATAGTATGATTTCTATTGGAGAGTTGGAGATCCCAATTACAGGGACAAACATGAGGCTACTTACTAGTACGATGCATGAGGAGGAAAAAGAACTTGGTGTTAATAACCAAGGCATAACTCAACCGTTGGAGGTGGTGCAAAGACCTCAATTTGCAAGCTTGAGGTACACCGAGGGAGAATGCTCGAAGGTGTTAGATTCTTCCGAGACATCGTCAAAATTGTCGAGGAAAGAGAATGATGGGAACACATCCCCATCATCCCATCGTAGTTTCCATTACAGGGAGAGAACTGAGGCAAGCTCTCGTCACCATAATGACATCAAAGATAGCAAGGAAAGGTATAACTAGTTTCAATATTCGAATGTTCATTACGATTATAATCATGTTGTTAATGATGAACGTAAAACATGGAATTGAAAGACATGTACCTTTTGTGGATTACATAACCATACATTTTCTAAGGGTTGGAAAAGAATAGCAGCACACAAAAGGATGACACATGAAAGACCCTCTCAACAGCAGGTAATGAAACATGTTAAGTAGATTTGGAGGAGGAAGATGTATTGCAGTCATTGCAATACAAATGGCCATCAAAGAGCCACTTGTTGGAGGCTCCAGCCAGAGTAGCGCCTTAAAGACAATGTGTCGGTGCATGAATCAGGTGAAACAATTGTTCGACAAGCAAAATCACCACAGGGGGATGACCCATTCACAGTGATAAGTGAAAAATGGTTTTTAGATATGTTAGTGTTTCATGGTCATGATTTTGTAAATCATTTGTTGCAATTTAAAATGTAAAAGTGATGATGTGTTTTCCATCACTTGTTAAGAAACAATGATGTGAGGTCTTATTTTGAGTTGCATGATAAACTCTGAAAGTGATGTCATGTTTCCATCACTTGTCAAAGAAAAACAATGGTGTTTGGCCTTATGTTTGTAAATCATGTGTTGAAGTGATGATGTTTTTTTCCATCACTTGTTGAAGCAACAGTGATATGTTGGCCTTGTTTTTGTAGCTGGGGTATTGTGTCCATCTTGATGTAAACTTGACCATCAAGTATGTGTTATAAACTTGTGGCAAGTGTTGGATGCTTGGGTCATTAGTTGGTCATGTAATTCAAGCACGTAATTTGCAAAACAATGTACTAGAGGTTGCAGTTGTCGGCTCATGCTTAAGGCCCCGAAGAACAAAGGTGAAGGAGAGGGAGGTGAGACCTTTTAGACGCTTGTGATGCAGACAAGGTACAGAAACGTTGTAGAGTGTTTTTCATGCCTTTGGAGGACCAAAAGCTCTTCAATGGGGAGGATTTATCTCTGTGGATCTAGAGACACACGCAAGACAAAGAGGGCTTATGAAAGCTAAAAAATAAAAGTGATCCAAATGCTTTTGAACCAAGACCAAAGTGTACATCTCGTTGTCCTGATCGTGGCAGTGTGAACGGTTCGTCAATCCGAGCTCATATGAGGGAGAACGAGACAGTCAAAGTTCTGGTCAAAGTTGGGTTGTGGGCCAAGCTTAAGTGTCCTACAATTTGACCAACCCCGGGGTATGAAACGTAGCTCCTGAAAGTGGCTGAAATTGTGGCCTCGTTAATTTGCCCAATATCCCTTATTTTCTAAAGATTTGAGAAACACCTCTATTTTTATAAAAGTCAAAAAAATTATAAATGAGGTGGCGGGTCACGACCCCCACGACCCCATAACTACATAACATAGAAATTAATTAAAATTGGGCCGACAGGTCGTGACCCCTGCCTTCCTCTCGCAACCTTAAAACAACATTTTAAATTTAAATGGTTTGGTGGCCATTACCTTGCCAAGCCCTCCACCTATTCCACTACATATCATATATTGTGGACAATGGGCGGGCCACCTTCGGTGGATCCAACCCACGCCCCTTTAGAACATCACCATAGACTAAAGGTGGCGGGGCTCAAACTTGCCCGGCCAGTGCAGCCAGCGCACCTCCCAGGCACCCTCACCAACGAACCTCATACAACGTGCCACGTGAACCATCGTACTTCCAACATGAAAGCCCAAACCTTAAACAATTAACGTGCTAGTTTTGGGTTACGGAGGGTATGGGGCAGGCCGCCAAATGCAGACTTGGCCCCCAAATACATATACGGTTGTTAAAAAGGAAAACATAATGTATTAAAAAAGGATGGGGCTGGGTTTGACCACCCGACCCCTCCTCAACAAACTCCCTCACTTACTAATGTGCCACAACCAACTCATTGGTTAATCCACCATAGAATTGATATAAACCTCATTTTCACAGTGCGCCTAGGAAGCATGGAGGAACCATGAGGGAGAATAGAAATCGAGGTGAATTTTTAATTAATTTATTTGCAGTTGGAACCATGACTGAGCGAAATTTCCAGGAGCGTGAAATTTTTGCAGTGTCCAAATTGGACAAACTTTATGTCGATCCTACACCTCTTAGCGACACAAACCCAATGGCACTGCCAGTTTCCTGATCCAAGCAGCACATTTGCAGAGGACCCGGAGGAGGGAATATTTGAGAAATTTAGGGGGAATCTAAAAGATTCCTTGAGCCCCAGATTTCCACTTTCTCATAATTCAAAAATTTGACAATTGATTTTGCACTATTCGACGCCACAAATTTGATGGTGTGTTTAGATTTTTCATTTTCTCATTTCATTTTCCTGCCACTTTTCTAAGTGGAGTGCAAGTGTTAGCATTTAGCGTGTGAGCAGTGATTCCATGAGATTCGACGCAACAAGGTTGATGTTATGGTCAACTTTAGCAGTTTGACATCCTCTTCTTTAGATGGCCCCAAGATGTGAGGTATATGCAATGCGTTCATGTACTTCTTTTTGCAATGCATTATGCTGCATAGATCCAAGTTTGATGTTTGATGTGGGATCTTGTTTCTTACTTGTTTTCATGATTCCTGCTTGATGTGATGCAGAATGATTTGTGGGATGTCCTTGTTGTCATGAATCGTAATGTTTTGTTCAAGATCCCTTTGTCGTCATGTTGATGGAATACTCATGCTGTCGCCATGTATGTTTTCATTGAGATCACTTTTATGCCATGTCGATGGTTTTCTCATTATCATCATGCATGAGTTTCTGTCATACTAATAGAGGTTCTTTTGACTGGAGTTTCTGTAGCGGAACATCCCTTGGAGCCACTCCTACATGAGGTTATTTTCCGTGTATGATATGGAGGTCACCTCTTATGTAAATCATCACTATTAACAACACTTAATGTAGTGGCCTACACCATCTTGAAACTGGGGCCTGAAGACGTAGTCCCTCCTGGACGAACTCTGTTATCAATGACTTATGTTTTCATGTGTTGATGAATGTCATGTTCCTCTTCTTTACAACATGCAGATGTATTTGTTTATGTTCTTTTAAAAATGCAATTTAACACATCACGAAAGTCAAAGGTCTTGGAAGGGTGCTTTGTCACACCCAGACCTGGATCACCAAGTTGCATAATACTACTAAGGTCAGTATTACAATCTATTCTGATATACCAACTAATTAGTCAAGCGACTCCCAAAATAGTATGCTACAAACTGGTAGACATTTTCAAAAAGTTTTTATGGTAGGGACCCAGAACGGAAAAAAATTGGCGCTTCTATCATGGAGCTAGCTTGGAAAACCCCTAAAACAAGGAGTCCTAGGACTTTGAGACCCCTACATACTGAAACAAGTAATGGGAGCAAAGTTGCGGTGGAGATGGATACAGGGAGGGGTTGACCTTTGGAAAAAACTATGGGAAAGGAAGTATGACATGCCTAGGTCTCTCGAAGGAAAGTTGAGAAGCCATAACGACAAGAAAGGTTCAACAATATGGAACCTAGCCATTGACAACAGGGATATGATCAACGACCACAACTTCTGAGAAATCAGAGGAGGTGACAAAGCTATGTTTTGGGAAGAAGCGTGACAACAGAGAGAAAAATTAAACAACAAGCCTCAGCTAGCAGAAATCCGCCAATACATTGATCTCCAAGGGGAAAAACAGTGAAAAAATTCTAGTGCATAGACCCAAGAGAATACCAGAGAAAGTGGAAACAAAAACAACATTGGCCAGAAGCACTAGAAACACCCCAGTGGAAGCTATACGAAAAGGAAATGGCAACCAGGAAAATAGCAAAAAACGGAGGATTGGACATTGTAAGATGGGGCTATAGGATCAAAGGAATGTTTACAATTAAAGAAGGTTATCAACTACAAGCAGAACACCTCAGGCATCGCAAAACAAATACATGGGAAAGAATATGGAAGGAAAAAACATGGCCGAAGATCTCTTTCTTCATCTAGATCCCGCACCATGGTCGTGCACTAACACAGGATAAATTGCAAAAAAAAGGGATGCAAGGTCCCTCGATATGCGTCTTATGCCGAGAATAGATAGAGAAAATGGAGCACCTGAACAATTCTTGTAAATTTGGCGATAACCTGTTGAAACAACACCATGAAATTTTAGAAATTAGTGACAAGAATCCAAATAACATGGAAACAACAATAGATAACTAGCGGAAAAAGCCATACCTGAACACAATCCCGAACCGTGCTTGCAGACTCTCACTAGGATTTGTCCTGTGGACAATATGGAAAGAACGAAAAAATCTAATCTCAAAAGAATAAAGAAGAGCAAAAGCAGAAAAATGGAACCATATAACACAAAATATACGAGAGACTATACTGGAATAGAAATGGTTCTAGGAGGATTGGAAAACTAATCCACAGGAAGAAAAGGTAATGACACGCATGAACCTGAAATCAAGTATGTTGAACACATCTTCGTGTAAGCACCATACCGCCAAAGGAGGGGAAGAAACCAATTCCAAAGGCTTCTAAAGGAATTCATCAAACTAAATTTCGATGGGGCTGCAAAAGGTAACCCTGGTGAGGCGGGGACAAGAGGATTATTTAGAGATGACATGGGTAAGACACTTAGAGTCTACGCTATGGACTGTGGCAACACGACAAATAATGAAGCAGAGCTTCATGCCCTGAAAAGAGGGCTAGAAATTGCGATAAGAGAGCGATTTCAAAAGCTACATGTAGAAGGAGACTCAAAAATGGTGATCAAAATGGTGAAGAAGCTACAACAAGGAACACAGTGGGAGAATATCAGCCAAAGCTGGAGAACTGCATGGCTGGTCCAAGAGATGAGTAAGCTAATCAGACAGATAGACTACATCATCCCTACACATGTCCGAAGGATGGGTAATGTGGTAGCAGATAATCTGGCATATTGGGGATGCGGCCTGTTAGGATTCCAAGAAACTCTCCTAGGTTGTAGCTCGAAGATGCCTGGTAACATATAAATTCAACTATTGTTGCAAGGTTTAATGGA
The DNA here is from genome assembly GCA_031772625.1 of Pinus tabuliformis. NCBI lineage: Eukaryota > Viridiplantae > Streptophyta > Pinopsida > Pinales > Pinaceae > Pinus > Pinus tabuliformis. The sequence goes on from CM062807.1 coordinate 1,088,642,808, forward strand.
AGGAATGATGGTTTGGTTCAAGCTATATAACCACTTCTACTCTATTTCACTCCAGACATTCATGAACACCCCCAGAATACAAGGCTTTAGACCACCAATGCTCATAGTTTATATATTAGGTGAATATGGAGAATACTAACCACACTAGCAAATGCACAAGACCATGTGATGGTCAGTTGCAACTAGTACAGAAACCTGTAAATCTAATCTATTAATGCAAAGAGAGGATGACAACTCTCCTGCATTAGATAGAAAGAAACCTGAGCAACCTATTCAGTGATGCATTTGAGATTCCAACACAGAGATAAGATGACAATTATCTAGCGCTAAAAATCAAGAGATCAAGAACACAACATATCAGGCACAAGCTTAGAATAAAGGAAAACGAAGAGTGAGCTATTAACAACAAAAGAAGCTTGTATTTGCTGAAAATGAAGATGAGACGCTGCAAGTGAAAAAGTGTCTACAGTCTTCAGAAGTTGAACCTTACATCAAATCCCAACCTTGATTACATCTTTCTCCTGGGTATTTATAAGTTTACATTACAGTTCCACCTGGCCATTTAGCTATGGAGGGCTCGTAATTGACCACCAACTGCATTTAACCACTTGATGGAGTCTCTGAACAAGGTTGCTTGTTTTAGTGGGTGAATCCGATGTGCTCAGGTGTTGTGTTGTCCTTTAGTCGGTTGGAGTGCTCGTAAGGGTGGAGTCCATGTCTGATAAATTCAGTTACAGAGTTGTGCTGTGTCAGATCTGGCGGAGATGATCTGACGATGGAAAATGGTCGAGCAAGTCATCTTTATCAGGTGCGATGTGGGCCGTTAGATTATCAAGGAATGATTAATGACAGGAAAGCGATGAGGGGTTTATGAGTGCATGAAGGCATATGAATAAATTTTTATGGTTGGTTTGGCTTTGCGCTTAGAGATAGGGCCAAAAAGGACTTTGCCAGATTTTAGAAGGTTTATTCAGGGAATGGGAAAGGTTTAGAGGTGAATAGGGTGAAGGAAGAGAGGGAAAAATGACCAAATGTGGGCCCCCTTTAGACACAACCAAACGGACCATGCTTTTTTCTGTCCTTAGAAAGTTAGCATTACATAGCAGAGCTAACACTGGCTCCTTCTGGGGATGAAAGCCTCCTTGTGAAGTTTCAAGAATTGTAGGCCGCTACCTTTCATATAGAAAATGAGATTAGCAATATTTCCTAGTGTTCCACTAGGCATGGAGTCTAATTAAGCCTACACTAAAACTTGTAAAAAGAACATATTTACAGTGGTGAGGCCTAGAGGCCTTAATTAATATAAACTTTCACAAACTTCCCATTGGTTGGGCCATCAAAAACTATTTGTCCTTCCATATTTTGTAGCATGAAAGTGTTGTTCCCCTGGACCTGAGCAATGACAAAAGGTCCAGTACACAGAGCATCGAACTTCCCATGATTTCCTTGATTTTCCTTCAGTGCATCCCATTTAAGAACCAAGTCCCCAATTAGAAAATTTTCCATCTTTGCGTTTCTATCAAAAGCTTCCTTGTTTCTCTTTTGATGTGCTGCGGCTTTTTCAATCAATTGATCTTTGATTTGATGCACTTCAACCAAGTCACTAATCCTCTTTGCCATGTCATTTTCCTTGTTCTGCTCTTCCTGCAAGAACTTGGCCACAAGGAGGGTCAACTGTATTGGGAATACAGCTTCAGTGCCATATACGAGCTTGAACGAAGAATTCCCTGTGGATTTCTTTGTTGTTACCCTGTCAGCCCACAATGCAAACTTTAGTTTGGAATACTAGTTCCTTTTGTTGTCTTCCAGCATTTTTTTTATTATCCTTATCAAGCTCTTATTGGATGATTATGCTAGACCATTGCCTTGAGGATAATATGAGGTGGAATGCACTAGCTTAATGCCCATTGATTCACACATGTCCACCAACTCTTTTTCCTTGAAGGCTGCTACATTATTTGTAATCAATTTGTGTGGACAGCCAAACCCGGTGAAAATGTTTTTTGTCAAGAACTTCATGACAACACAGTGATCAAATTCCTTAGTAGGGATGGCCTCAATCCATTTAGTGAAGTAATTATTGGCTACTAAGATCCATCTGTGCCGGCCACTAAAATGTAGATTAATTTCCCCTATGAAATTCAAGCCCCACTGCTATGTATTTGTTTCAAGGGTAAGGACTTCAACTGATGTTTTCCTTCAAACCTCTATCATTTGTCACAGGATCTTACAAATGAAAAGACATCAGAAAACAGAGTGGACCAATAATACCCAGCTCTGAGGATCTTGTGGGCTGTAGTTTTCCAATAGTGATGTCCTCCACAGATGCTGGAATGAAACTGATGCATGACCTACACAGATTTTTCTTTGTCTAGACATCTTAAAAGGATTCCAAATGGATCCCTCCAATAAAGCAAGTTTTCATGAATACAGAACTTGGCTGCTCTGAGCTTAATAGTCCTAGCTCGGCTTGAACTAAGGCCTGGAGTAACTTCTAGCTTCAGCAAAAATTGAGCTATTGCATAATACCATTTACAAGAAGCTAGATTCTCAGTAAAAAACCGGTCATGTCCTACTGTTGCTTCTTCTGTCTTTCCATCCTCTGAATTTGTACCCATGCAGTTTATGCCAAGAATGTTGCAATTTTCTTCAGCCATCAGTTGAGCAAGGCCCCGGCCCTTGAAAAGCTTGGCGGGTTTCAATTCTATGTTGAATTCAATAAGATTTGCAATCCACTTAGCCCTTCTTCCATCAACATTTGGCTACGTTAGGACATCCTTTAATGAAGCAGAGGGCACATATGCAATTACCTTGGAGTATATAATGTAAATTCAGAAAGCTTTTAAAGATTTGATAAGAGCATAGGCCCTTTTTTTGATAGTATCATACCTTAGTTCAGAATCCCTTAAGGTTTTGCTGAAAAAATCCACAAGATGCTCTGAATCCTCATTATCTTTCTGCAATAAGACTACTGCAAGGGTGTCACCGAAAGCAAAGGAAAAGATATGGAACTCCTTGCTATAGTCTAGGTTGATCAAAGTGGGGGCTTCCATAATAGCTCTTTTGATGGCTTCAAAAGATCTTCTTGCTACATCAATCCATTTGATCTCTGATCCCTTTTTCAACATAGAAGTGATGTGTTTTACCAATTCTGCAAAATTAGGAATAAACCTCCTTACAATTTTTTTTTTCCCAAAAAGGATTGGATGTCCTTTTTTGATCTTGGGACAAACAAGGTCTGTATTGCTTTCACTCTCTCTGGGTCAATCCTGACACCTGCAACAGAAACAATGTGTCCTAGAAGTTTGCTTTCTTCTAAAGAAAACTATGACTTCTTAGGATTTACCGATATCCCAAACTTTCTGCACTTCAGAAACACTTTCTTCAAATGCTGCAAATGATATTGATGGCTGCTGGAGTATACTATTATATCATCCAGGTAAACAAGGACAAACTTATCCTTCTCTCCTACAAATGCTATATCCATGGCTCTATGAAAGGTAGCCCCAACATTCATCAGCCCAAAGGGCATCTTGGAGTACATAAAAGTCATATGGATGTACAACAACTTGGTTATACCCTCAAAATCCATCTAGGAAAGACATAACTTTGGCCTCTGAGACTTTCTGTAGAAAATGTTCCATCTTTGGCAGGGGATAGTTGTCCGTTATGGAACATTTGTTTAGGTTCCTAAAATCAACACACATCTTGATTTCTCCACTTTTCTTCCTCACCACTACCAAGTTGGCTACCCACTTTGAATACCTCAGAGGAACTATGATTTTGGTAGCCAACAACTTCTTGATTTCTTTTTCAATCAGAGGGAGGAGCAAAGGATTAATGGGTCTCAACTTCTGTTTGAAAGGAATGATGTCTTTCTCTAATGGGATCTTATGCTAGATGATATTTTTGTCATAAGTTTTAAGGTCATTGTATTCCCAGGAAAAGACATCAGCAAATTGCTTCATTAAGGTGCAGTACTCAGAACCTTGGGCAGCAGACAAATGGGTTGATAGATTTATATACTTTCGATGATCTGGACTCCCTATGTTATCCCTATGGACTGTAGACTAATCTTCTTTTTGGGAAATCTTATGAGGCACATTTTTATGGTCAAAATGCTTCTCTAGAGGCACTAGCCCTTTAGGTATATAATTGCTTGGTAACTGAACAATGATGTTTTGGCCAATTCTATTCCTTAGTAGGTGCTGGGGACATTCCTCCAAGGTTTCATTCTCTTGATCAATTTTCATTTTAGAGAATTCATCAATGACTTGCAGAAACCTATTTACTTCATCATCATCCTCAAATACTTTCCAGTGCTGGATATTATCAGACAAGGATGGTCTATATTTTATCTGGACTTGATAAGACAATCTAGGGGGCATGGGAGGGATGAACATGATAGCAAACATAGCAAGGGAATCAGCAAGCTGATTTTTTACTCTGGGAATATATGAGATAAAAAAGCTATTGAAAGAGTCTTTGAGCCTCCACACCTCATCTCTGTATGCTTTCAGCGTTGGGTGCCTTTCTTGGAAAGTTTTTTCACTCATTGAATGATGAGATTAGCATCTCCAAACACCTTTATGTCTCTGATTCCTATGTCTTTGGTAGCGTTTAAGCCTAATATCAGAGCCTCATACTTTGCTATATTGTTGGTGACTTGAAAAGTTACTTTAAAAGACAAATGTGTGCTTTCTTGTTTTGGAGTGATCCAGGTGGATATTGGTGGCCACCTGCCAAGTCCACCTGGACCCCCACCATTGTCTTTCTCAGCATTTTCAGTTTCCTTAATTGTAGCACAACTTACTATTTTTAGCAGTTTTTCGGGTCCTGAACTTCCGGAGCCGTTTTGAGGCCCTAAACGACGTTTTTTGGGAAATCTGGGGGCAACATGGGTCCATGGACTGACGTTGCCCTTCCCAAAGTGGTAGTGCTCAGATAGATCTTTCTAACGAGCTATTGTACGCGTCAAACGGAGATCGTATGCCAAAGTTACGACCCCGGGAAGTTGATGTACCAATTTACCCAAACGGGGCCCACAGTTTGGCGTTTCATCTCCTAGGGTTAGGTTTTGGAATGTTAAGGGTTGTCCATTGTTTCTCAACAATAAATAGGCCTTCGAGCCTCATTGTAACACAGTTCAGAGGCATGTAGCCATCACATCTCTTCTCAGAGATAAGCTACCATCGCCCTAGCTAGTTTATTGCCATTTCTGTTTGTAAGCATATTTCAGTATTTTCCATTAATGAAATGAAGTATTATTTCCGCTGCATCTTTGTGTATATGGTTATCTCTGTAATTTGTTGCGTTCCTGTTTAAATCCGGATCAGTGGTATCAGAGCGGTCTGCTTTTTCTCTGTTTTTCTTTGCATGTCCCCAACAAGGTCGGGATATAAGGAGTTAGGGCTTGAACTGGTTGAACCTTTGCAAGACCAGCCTCGCAAATCCCGACGGCCTCCCATGGCGGACGAGAAGAAAGACGAGGGGGCAGGAGATCCCATCAAAATCTTGCTCGAAGAAGCGCTCGAGCGACAACGGAACGCGATGATGGACAGCTTTGCGCAGATCCTTCAGCGGCTACCCAGAAGCGGCGCATCGGCTTCCAGTAGCTCCTCTGGAAACGCCACACCCTTTAAGGTACAAGTTAATTTTGAAATCCCCATATTCGAGGGTCAGATAGACGCCGATGCCGTAGATAAATGGTTAAATCTGCTAGAGGGTTATTTTTCTGTTCATGAATTTTCGAGTCGGGAAAAGATTGTTTTTGCTCTTCTCAAAGCAGCCCCCCACGTCAAGGACTGGTGGGAAACCTACTGCGAGCAGAAGGATGAAAGTACTGGCTCACTATTTTCAGCCGCACCCACCTGGGATTCGTTCCGGGATGCCATCAAGGAGCAGTACTACCCTGTCGGAAGCTATGAGGATGAATACATAAAGTGGACCACGCTGCGGCAGGGAAGGGACCAAGACGTGCCGGAGTTCACCAATCTTTTCCATACCCTTCGCACAAAGTTGGGTATCAAGGATTCGGAGCAACATTTGATACTCAAATACCGTGGCTGCCTGCACAAGTACATCCAGGAAGAAATACAGTTCTTAAACATCCCCTCGCTCGGCGCAGCATACCGGTATGCCGTCAAGGTCGAGCAGAAGTTTAAACAAAAGAAGCGAGACTTTGGATCTGCGAATCCAAAGCAGGGGAAAGGTGCCCCTAAACCACAGAACAAAGGACAAAGCCAAGGCGGGACAGCCCAAGACAACCAGCCGAAGCTGCAAGCAAAGAGCAACGCCGCGAAGCCGAGAAAGGACACTGGAAAATGGTGCGAGTTCCATAAGAGCTCCACTCACAACACAAGTGAGTGTCGGGCCAAGCAGTCACTGGTGGCTGAGCTAAAGGTTTCAGAATCAGATGCATGTTCCGACTCTGAGTCAGAACCCGATAAGGGGTATGAAAAAGGGAAGCAGATCATTGATGCGGATCCCAGCGCCACTGTTGCTACCGCAAAGATCCAGAAAAATGAACCCGAAGATCCAGAGGAGGAGGAGCGTCTCTTCCACTCCCAGATGTGGGTAAAGGGCTCCCCGATACAGTTCATTGTTGATAGCGGGAGTCAAAAGAACCTCATTTCGGCAGAGGTCGTGAAGCGGTTGGGCTTACCGACCACAGCACATCCACAACCATACACCATTGGGTGGCTTCACCAAGGGCGAGATCTTCGCGTGAGCCAGCAGTGTCGCCTTCCATACAACATCAAGCCCTTCACGGATGAGGTATTGTGTGACATTGCTCCCCTTGAAGTTTGTGATGTATTACTAGGACAACCATACTTGTGGAAGCGACATGCTGTGTATGAATCAAGGCCCCGTGCTGTTATTATTACATTGGGAAATAAGTTGTTCAGGATACCAGAGGTAGCACCACCTGCCGCCATCTCTTTGATTACTGCAAAACAATGCAGTAAGATCATTTCCAAAACCAGGAAATTTGTTTTCCTGATGATACGCCCTCAAGGGAAGAAGAAGACAGTGGCCGCGGCCTCCAAACGGGGTTCCTCTGCACGGCAGCTACAGATGGACAAGATTGTGGAGGAGTACGAAGACATCTTCACCTCCCCGGCAGGGGTTCCTCTGCACTGTCAAGTCAAGCACTCCATCGATCTGACCCCAGGTGCGCCGCTACCCAATGGACCAATTTATCGGCGCTCCGTTCTGGAGAACAATGAAATCAAGAGGCAGATTCAGGAGCTCCTGCAGAAAGGTCACATCCGTCCGAGTTCTTCGCCCTGTGGGAGCCCGATAGTGTTGGTACAGAAGAAGGATGGGACGTGGAGACTCTGTATTGACTATCGGGCGCTGAACAAGATCACTGTCCGTAATAGGTACCCGATCCCGCGGATTGATGACCTCCTAGACCAACTAAAGGGGGCGAAATATTTCAGCAAGATCGATCTGAAGTCAGGATATCACCAGGTACCAATTGAACCCTCAGATGTGTGGAAGACTGCCTTCAAATCCAAGGAGGGCCTCTTCGAATGGTTGGTCATGCCTTTCGGATTGACGAATGCTCCTGCAACCTTTATGAGGCTAATGGATGACATCTTGCGGCCATTCACCAACTCCTTTGTAGTAGTATACTTGGATGACATTCTGATCTTCAGCCAGAGTTGGGAAGAGCACCTCCACCACATCCGACAGGTTCTCCAAACACTGCGGCAACACAAGCTATGTGCCAATTTGGAGAAATGCACTTTTGGCATGACCGAGGTTCAGTATCTGGGATACATCATTGATGAACAGGGGGTGCATGTCGATCCAGCCAAGGTCCAAGTCATTCGGGATTGGCCCTCTCCAACCACTCTAACAGAGCTCCGCAGCTTTCTAGGTCTTGCCAACTTCTACCGCAGGTTTGTGTTGGGATTTTCTCATATTTCTTGGCCCTTGAGTCAAGTCACCAAGGGCGGGGCGAAAGCAAAATTCTTTTGGTCTGAATCTCAACAGAAGGCATTCAGGGAGTTGAAGGATCGCCTCTGCACGGCACCAGTGCTCGCGTTACCAGATTTACAACAACCATTTGAGGTCGAGACAGATGCCTCTGACTATGCTATTGGGGCAGTCCTTACTCAACATGGACATCCAGTGGCATATCACAGTGAAACACTTTCAGACACAGTCCGGAAGTACCCCACTTATGATAAAGAGATGTATTCCATTGTACAGGCCTGCCGACAATGGAAGCATTACATTTTGGGGAAGGAAACGGTCATCCACACAGACCACCGACCTCTGCAGTTCATACAGACCCAAGGGAAATTGCAGAATGATCGCCATCAGAAGTGGTCTACATACCTGCAACAGTTTCACTTGAATATCAAGTATAAAAAGGGCAGCACCAATAATGTTGCAGATTGCCTCAGTCGACCACCGATCATGGCGCTAACCACCGTGCTCAACTCTTGCGGGCACGAGACTTCTGATTGGCCACTTCTCTACAAAAGCGACCCAGAATTCGGCCACACATACCAGACACTCTTGGAGGGTCGGCAGGTTGCAGATTTTCACCTCCAGGATGCCCTATTATGCCACCTCGGTCACCTTTGTGTTCCTTCAAGCGAGCGTGCCAAGATGATTTGGGAAGCACACTACAGTCGGGCTGCTGGGCATTTCGGGGTCGAGAAAACAGTGGCAGTACTGCAAAACTATTTCTATTGGCCGAATCTTCGACAGGATGTTGGGAAGTACATCCGATCATGTACTGCCTGTGCCATTGCCAAACCGACCATTAAGAAGCAAGGCCTCTATACCCCGTTGCCTACCCCTAGTCGACCTTGGGAATCCATCTCCATGGATTACATGTCAGGCCTTCCTTCCACTAAGCATGGAAATGACTGTGTTTTTGTGGTCGTCGACAGGTTCTCAAAGATGGCCATTATGATGGCCTGCAAGAAGAATATCACAGCAGAAGCCACTGCTAAACTCTTCTTTGAACGAGTGTGGGTGCACTTTGGGATCCCACAGTCTATCATCTCAGATCGGGACAGTCGGTTTCTCAGCACCTTTTGGTCCAGTCTCTGGTCAATGCTGGACACCAAACTCACGAAGTCCACAGCCTTCCATCCTCAAACTGATGGCCAGACAGAGGTTGTCAATAGGATGATTGTGCACATTCTGCGCATGTATAACTCAAAGCATCCACGCACATGGGACGAGAGCCTCCCCTACGTTCAGCACAGCTACAACCGAGCTCTTCACAGCTCCACTGGCCATAGCCCTTTTCAGGTGGGTTTGGGATTCCAGCCACTATGCCCCATTGATGTGGCCATGCCACTTGCAGCTACTCACATGAATTCAGCTCATGTCCAGTCCGAAACAGATAAGGCCACCAGCTTCATTGAGCGCATCCAACATATTCGCCAGCAGGTCCATGACATTCTTGAGAAATCAAATGCCAAGTACAAGCAGCGACATGATCAACATCGGGTGCCACACAAGTTTCAGGTGGGCGACAAAGTCTGGTTGCATTTGCAAAAGGAACGCCTTACTGGAGCCTATCGGAAATTGAGACCACTCCGATATGGTCCTTACACCATTACTAAGGCTATGGGAGACAATGCATTTGAGCTCAGCATTCCCCCATTCCTTGGCCTGCACCCAGTATTTAATGTGGACCGCCTTCGGCCATACTTTCCACCATTGCTAGACACATCCGACATTGCAGAACAGCTCAAACCCACAGAATTAAATCCAGATTGCATGGAACAAGCTGCAACTGATCGGATCATGGACACACAGATCAAGAACACTCGCCAACAGAATATCCAACTGTATCGAGTTGTCAAAGCGGGCCAACTCCTTCAGCAGGGCAAGTGGCTCACCAGGGAACAAGTTCAGCAGAAGTTTCCTCATCTCATGGAGGAGCTCAACGCAATGGGGACCATTGCTTCCTAAGGGGGGAGGAATGATCCAGGTGGATATTGGTGGCCACCTGCCAAGTCCACCTGGACCCCCACCATTGTCTTTCTCAGCATTTTCAGTTTCCTTAATTGTAGCACAACTTACTATTTTTAGCAGTTTTTCGGGTCCTGAACTTCCGGAGTCGTTTTGAGGCCCTAAACGACGTTTTTTGGGAAATCTGGGGGCAACATGGGTCCATGGACCGATGTTGCCCTTCCCAAAGTGGTAGTGCTCGGATAGATCTTTCTAACGAGCTATTGTACGCGTCAAACGGAGATTGTATGCCAAAGTTACGACCCCGGGAAGTTGATGTACCAATTTACCCAAACGGGGCCCACAGTTTGGCGTTTCATCTCCTAGGGTTAGGTTTTGGAATGTTAAGGGTTTTCCATTGTTTCTCAACAATAAATAGGCCTTCGAGCCTCATTGTAACACAGTTCAGAGGCATGTAGCCATCACATCTCTTCTCAGAGATAAGCTACCATCGCCCTAGCTAGTTTATTGCCATTTCTGTTTGTAAGCATATTTCAGTATTTTCCATTAATGAAATGAAGTATTATTTCCGCTGCATCTTTGTGTATATGGTTATCTCTGTAATTTGTTGCGTTCCTGTTTAAATCCGGATCATGGAGACACTAGCACCACTCCTGCTCATGCAGTTTCCTTTAAACAGGCTCCATAAAAGAACATATCCCAAGCCTGTGTCCCTTCCTTTTCCATGGCCTGGCCTACTGGTTTCTTGAGTTGCACTGAGGCCCTATGGGATTCTTATATTTGGAGAATACATGATCCAAAATCAGTGTCCACAAGGTAAATGGGATTATTAGTGGGATTCTTCACGTCACTGATGATATAGGCCAACTCGGCTTCCCTGTATAGTCTTCTGCTTTCTCATTGAAAAACTAGGACAATGGCATAGGACAAGTCATTTTGCAAGGTCCCACCCAACCTCTTAATCCACCCTCTGGAAAGTAGCATACCAAACTTAGGGGGAACATCTGCTACCACATTATCCATCATCATGCTCTTCATGGGCAGCTGAGTTAGGGTGATAGCTAAGTCTTTGATTAACCCCAGACATTTCACCTTCCTTGAATCAAAGGAGAAAATTCATGATAAGGTTGGGTAATATCAAGGCATAATTCTTCCATGAGAGCTTTGGGCATCAAATTATGGCTAGCACCTGTGTCCAACAGACAGTTGTGGAGGATTTTGTCATGAACAGTCAAGGAGACATAAAATGATGGGGAATTGTCATCAACAGGTTCAGTCATTGGGCTAAACACAACTGTAGGTTTATCATCTTATAAATTCACATAGTCATGAGATGTTTGTGAGGCTTTCAGCTCAAGGGCAGCAAGGATGAACTTCTTAAAGACCTCACTCTTTACAAGTTTGGTCAAAGATATAGACATTTTTAACTTCTGGACTTCTGATTCAATGATGAAAGGGGAAGGGGACTTGTCAGGGCCTCTTACCACTTGAGTGGGTGTTTTGAGGATGATGGGATCAGCTGTCAGTTGCTTCTGCTTGCTGATCTGCTACTCTTTGGGCAAGATTCTCTTTGACATTACTCATTCTTGACCTCAAGCTGTATCTTTGCTGGTCTTCAGTCTATAGAATGGCTTCTCTGTCCCACTCTTGATTTGTCTGGTCCCTGAGTAATGACTCCGCGTAGGCAGCCAATGTCAGAAAGCAAACACTGCCCTTGTCTTCCATGCAGTGAATTTCATCCTCTTCATCAAACTGCTCCTCCTCCATGACTATGTTCTGGAAGGGAGTCTGAACGTTTTGTTCTTCACTGGCCTCTTTTTCCCTCTGAATGATCTGCAACTATTTGTTTGCTCTTCTGAATGGATTTGGACTTCTAGGAGAAAATGTATTAGGAAGCCTTGCTTTCCCAGAAATCTGTTCAACCTTCAGTTTGGATATTTCAGTAGCCAATGACTCTATCATTTTATTCATTTTATCTATTTTAGGTTCTGAAGATGAAGAAGAAGAGGAAGACTCACCTCTCTGCCTCCTTCTATCAACATGTCCTTTGAGTTTCTCTGCACCCATGATATTGGATTCCACCTCCAAGGCTGCATCTTGCATTTCAGCTAGAGAAGCACATCTTCTCTCTCTTAATAGCAGGCATAAATCAGAATCAAAGGCATTGGCATAAGTGAGTTTGGAAGAGGTGGGGGTAGGATTCACTTCAGCTGGTATCTTGCTATACATATGATTGAATCTTTTATTCAAATCAGACAATGGCTCCCCATTTTCCATTTTCAGGTTAAACTCAGTATGGTAATATGGCAGGTCTTTCTTATCTCCCCAATGCTTTAAAAACACATCATCTAATGCTTCGATGTTTGCTATTGACCTAGGTGTCAACTCTTTGAACCACTTTCTAGGCTCTCCATCAAGGCTTTGGACAAATGCTCTCATCCACACATCATCTTCACTGATATCTAAGTTATCAGCATAGCTATAAAAAGACTCAAGGTGTTCTTCAGTTGTTACTCCCTCTGTCTCAATGAAATTAGGTATGTATTTCTGATAGTCTCCTCTAGGCATGCAATTCAAAGGAATAAGTGGGAACAAGGGTCCATACCTAGCAGCTATGATTCTTTCCATTTTGGTGGGCGCTTGTGGACCTGCCATGACTGGTGTAGATGGAAGGGTACTGGCAGTTTGAATGATAGGAAGCTGAGAAATGAATGACAGAGCTGAAGGAAAGTGATGGACTGGAAGGGAGGTTTCCTTTGGACTGAGATCCAAAGGGGACTTTATTAAATAGGGAGCTTTATGAATCTCTAAAAATATTTCTTCGCTGCTAGTACTACAGGCTATATTTTCAACGTGTAGATGCTCTGTTACAAACCTTTCTGGCAGAGATACATAAGATTGTTTAGGCTCACCTGATCCTGATGCTCCCTTTTGTGATGTCTTTCTTTGCTTAACAATCTTCTCAGGGTCAGGTACTGGGTTAGCTGGTGATTTTTTGAGGATTTCTCGAAGTATGCCTCACAAACTGAGCCAGAATTGTGATGTGGAGTCGCCAAAAATGTTATTCCTCTAGTAGAGTCACCAAATAGATGATTACAACAAAAAATGTGTCCAGACATTGTCTATCATCAAAGCTAGATCTGTGTCATTCTCCCAGGGAAGCTGAGCTTCAATCTCCTCTCCCTGGCAATGGCGCCAATTATGTTAGGATTCTAAGAAACTCTCCTAGGTTGTAGCTTAGAGATGCCTGGTAACATATAAATTCAACTGTTGTTGCAAGGTTTAATGGAAGGAATGATGGTTTGGTTCAAGCCAGATAACCACTTCTACTCTGTTTCACTCCATACATGCATGAACACCCTCATACTACAAGGCTTTAGACCACCAATGCTCACAATTTAGATATTAGGTGAATATGGAGAATACTAAGCACACCAGCAAATGCACAAGACCATGTGATGGCCGGCTGCAACTAGTACAGAAACCTGCAAATCTAATCTATTAATGCAAAGACAAGATGAAAACTCTCGTACATTAGATATAAAGAAACCTTAACAACCTATTCAGTGATGCATTCGAGATTCTAACATAGAGATAAGATGATAGTTATCTAGTGCTAAACATCAAGAGATCAAGAACACAACATATCAGGCACAAGCTTAGAACAGAGGAAACGGAGAGTGAGCAGTTAACAACAAAAGAAGCTTGTATTTGCTAAAAATGAAGATGAGACATTGCAAGTGACAAAGTGTCTACAGTCTCCAGATGTTGAACCTTACATCAAATGCCAACCTTGATTACATCTTGCTCCTGGGTATTATAAGTTTACATTACAATGGCACCTGGCCGTTTAGGTATGGAGAGGTCATAATTGACCACCAACTACATTTAACTGCTTGATGGAGTCTCTGAATGAGGTTGCTTGTTTCAGTGGGTGAATCCAATCTATTCAGGTTCTGTGTTGTCGTTTAGGAAACTGGAGTGCTCGTATCGGTGGAGTCCATTACTGATAAATTCAGTTACAGATTCGTGTTGTGTCCTTTTCTCCTATTGTCCATGCTTTCTGTTTAATGTGGTTTTTGGGGATATTACTGTAACTAATGCTGGTAAAGATGGTCGTCTCCTTTTTTGGGCAACAGAATGGCCATAGGACGTGGAATGCATAGGTAGGTGCACGATTTGGGTGAGTGAGAAGAATGACCGATGGATCAGGGAAATGAATGGTGGAGATGGCTTGGCAGAGGCTATCAGCTGAGGTGGGAGTGGGGTGTGTTAGGGCCGTTGGATCTTCAGCAGACAGACCGAACGATCATCAGGCGACGAAGTTGCATGGGTGTTTAACATGCGAGGGGCGATTTTACCGGGCGGTAACAGTTTTCATCGCACCTCTTTTGGGCACTAAGTGGTAAATGCCCATGGCCGAGTGATTCCACTCAATGATCGACATGTAGCAGCGAATGTGAGAGAAAAACTTCTCTCATCGCACGCTATTGCTTGATCAAGTTGACGGAGCGATGTATATGAAGATCGTTAGATCTGGCGGAGATGATCAGACGGTGGAAAATGGTCGAGCAGGTCATCTTTATCGGGTGCAATGTGGGCTGTTAGATTATCAGGGAATGATCAATGACAGGAATGTGATGAGGGGTTTATGAGCGTGTGAGGGCATATGGGTAAGGTTTTATGGTTGTTTTGGCTTTGCACTCAGAGCTAGGGCCAAAAGGGGCTTTGTTGAATTTTAGAAGGTTTATTCAGGGAATGGGAAAGGTTTAGAGGTGAACAGGGTGAAGGAAGAAAGGGAAAAATGACCAAATGTGGGGCCCATTTGGACACAAACAAACAGACCATGCTTCCTTCTGTCCTTAGAAAGTCAGTGTTGCATAGCAGAGCTAACACGGCTAGGTAGGTATAACCTTATATATAAAAGTGTAAGAGCTATCTCAGATGGAGGAAATGCAGAACTTAGTGAAAATCCTAGAAAAATACAAGGAAGAATAGGAGAACCCTAATCAGGGTGTAGCAACGTGGAAGAGGTGGGTCAGTGGAGATGGGACTGGGAAGTGGTAGGAAGTGTCCACACGACTGCAAGGACATGAATAAGAGTGGGAAGTGGAGGGAGAGGATAGGGTGAAGGGCAGGTGGATGGATAGGGCAGGGAAGGAGAAGACCCTAAGACCAGGCCGATGGAGATGGGAAAGGAAGACGATAAGGACAACAAGGGGGCCAGCGGGAGTGTGGGTAGGAGGATGCCAACAAGTGGCAGGACAAGGGAAGAGGACATGTCAAAAGAGTAGCTGGTAGAAAGCAAGAGTTAATGAGAGCTAGCATGAGAAGGGAAGGAGGGTCATCATTCCAAGGTGACGGCGTAGGGAACAATGCAGGGAGTAAATTTGATAGACTGGTGGTAGAGAAGTGCAAGGAAAGAATGGGAAGGGGAATAAAACATAAAGGAAAAGAGACATAGGTAGTTGCATACAGAGGGCGAGAATGAGAGTAGGAGAGAAGAAAGGTGGCCGAGGAATGACGACACAGCCTGGGGATAACAACAGAGGCAACTGTGTTAGTCGGTATGTTGCTCTTCTGGCCCTGGACATCTTAAGACTTAGGATGCCTTTCTTCATAAAACTAGGGAAAGTGTCCAGGATAGGTAGGGATTCTGTTAGAGATGAGTCCACAAAATCCTGGAACCCTGCATGGGTGAAGATTATAGATTTCTTAAGGAGAGATGAGAGAATGAAAACCCTGGTGCCGAATAAGGAGCCCGAGAGAAAGGAGCAAGTAGAGGAAAGACGAGCGAACCTCGTAATATGAGCCATTTCTAAATATGAGATTATTTTCCAAAACCTAATGGCCCATGAAATACGAGCCATTTCTAAATATGAGATTATTGTCCTCTATCGATTCAAATACAAAGACAAAGAAGCCTTTGTTGACTAAAGGTCTTTTGATTCCTTCTTTAACAAGAGTTTGCCAGTTCCTTTGCACCCAACCATCTACAGCTTTAGGCGAGGGCCATAGTTCAGTGAAATGCCCAATGAGCCCGCGTTCTCCTAGGTTCAGAGCTGATCTGCAGGGTTCTTCAGTCGGCAGAGAAACTATGGGAATGGTTTCCATTCTCTTAACAAAATTCTGTTGGTTTTCATTTGCTGGACATTTATTGCATGTTGTTACCAACTTCAGGAATGCGGTTAGCTCAGGAGGAAGAGGAGGTTCAAGCTCGGGACCCCCTCCTAAGGCCATGGAAATGTTTCAGTGCGCAGAAGCTCACTGTGTTGCCGTCATTGCTCCCCACGCATGCTCTTGTCTCTTTGTTTTTTCAATTATTGATACATATTTTCAAAATGGATAAAATTATATATTTAATTATAATAATAGAATTGAATAATTTAATCAAAAAATATTAATTTACATAAATGTTATATGGTTGGTGGATCTATTAATTTTAAATTATAATTATATATATTAAAAATAGGAAAAACACATTTTACTAACCATTAAATGTATTTAAATTATAAATATAACTTATTTGTTAAATAAATAAGATATGATTAATATTATATAATTTTTAAAATTAATGTAAATGTCTAAAATTTAAAATCTATGAAATGTTTTAGAAAAATAAGGATGAATGGGTTTTGAATATTCATACTTCAAGAGAGATTCTCCATTGAGTCCTTCTCACATGTAACATGTTCTCACATACACCATAAATAAATAAAAATTATGCACAACAATTACATGGTAACAGATGAGTGATATTTTATAATTTATTTTATGCAACCTGTTATCACAAAATCACTACTAAGGGCTGCAACCAAGTAAGATTTTATGTAACTCTTTCAACCAAACTTTAGACTAGGAATTAGCCTTCCTAATCAGAGAGGGCTCTCTCACAGATTTATAATAGAAATCAATTAGAACAAAAGATGGCTAACTCTTCACTCATTCATGAAAACAATAGCTGGTTGAACACATATCAAATTGGTCTTCATTGGGCTATGGAGTCTTACACATTTAATAAACAAAAGCACAGTCATTTCATGGAAGTCAAGGCTCTTTGCATTAGATGTCCAAACATATTTCACAAAAACCACAGCTTGCCAAACACACAGGAAGTCAGAGCATAAGATATGAATTCTGAGTGATTGTGCTATAACAAGGCTGTAAAAGAACATATAAGATAAAACACCACCATCATATTTGAACAAAATAATCCATTGAGAATCTTGAGAAGAAATAACCACTGTTTTACTATTACTGTAACAAGTCTTACATTGGCCCAAATAACTCTGTTTTTGTATAAAATGTCCAACCCCTATTACATCCTAATTTCATCCATTTATAGGAATACATTCCTCCCTTTCTAGAGGGAGCTCGAAGGCCCTATTAACTATTCCTACATGCTATTTAACTAATGCATTAATTACAAAGTGCTGAACTGTAATTGCACACAATCCTAATCAAACTAAAACACTAATTCCATTCTCCTCGTATGCTTGATTCCTTTGTGAATGCTGCCACATGTCCTCTTTCTGTTTTGGTTGAGGTATCTTGAAGGAGAATACACTGCACGAGCTAGCTTTGGATTCTAGTTGCGTAGATGGCTCATTTAATTAACCAAGAGAAGTGCTCTATTTTTACGATCTCTGTCTCCCATTATTCTTCATCACTTTAATCACATGTCCCCTGCTCTTTAATTCTTCCCAAACAACGCATATCATCATACTTATTCAATGAGATGGAAGCCTTCTGAGCTGAACATGTGTTCAAACCAAATCACCGAAGACTATAACCAAAACCCTAATAATTCGGTCATAAAGTGACTTTAGGAAGACTTTAACAAAAGACAAAAATTTCACCTTTTCCTTAAATACTCACACCTGTCACCTTTTGAATATCTGAATAGCTTTGTATAATCTCCATGCTGGCCTCGAGTCATCCCTTTAAGATTTGCTGACCTCAGCATCAATTTCATTTTTTCACATAAACAGTCATCTACAGCAGTTTCGTAGCGCGCTACGAAACTGCTGTAGGTAATCAAAACAAAGCATATGAGTTTTAAAGCACTGATGACTTAACTCCGTGATCTCTTCAGCTATTTTGTACAGGTGTAAAGGCTCCAAAAAGTTTCAAAATGATGACAGCCAAAATTTATCAAAACTTGAAAAGCAAATTTCCCCTTGGATTAATCAGCTAGTTTACCTAATTTCTTCTTCAAACTGCTAACCTCTTTCTTCAAAGCCTTTGTTTCTAGATCTCAGGGTTATGTTCATCTTTCTGACATGTTTGTCTTGTTTGATGGCTGAAACCGTCCAGGTGTACACCTCATCCACTGCATCTACCTGACTAGCAAAGCTTTTGCTACCTTTCCTTACAGCTACGAAACTGTTGTTCTGCCTGAAAATAGCTCTTGGGACAGAGCTCATAACTTCTCACAGAAAACGTATTTGGAAAAACTGAAGGAGGCTTTTGTGAACCAATCCGTGCTGAACAAAAACCTCTTTTAGTTTTAAGGAACCTTACTCCAGCTGCCCAGAATCGATCCTTGAAGAAGATGTATAAAACAGGAAATTAAAAACTGCACCTACAGCAGTTTCGTAGCGCAACCTTTAGTCACTCGTTTCTCCCAGCTCATTATCAATTTGAAGAAACTGAAAGAGGTTTTTCTAGTTTAGTATGTTAGGAATAAAAACCTCTTTCAATTTTCGAAAATATTATTTCAGCTGCTCTAAATACCTCCTGGAAGTTGACAACTTAAAACAGGGAAATATGCCTTATTTGCCTTGTTTCAATATCATGATGACAGGACCTTGAGTCAACACATGAAGCCTGAATGCAAACATTTGTTACAATATCATCTGCTAGTTCAGTGCCAACGGTCAAAACTCAAGCTTGCTTCACGTTGTCTTGGAGAGAGAAAGCATGTGTGCTTGAAATCATAATCATTGTAATACAATGGTGAACCTTCCAAAATGCAGAGAAACTTGGGCATGTCTCAGCAATAGCACGAAGTGATGATGGCACCAAATGGTGGAAAGAAGACCACTCCTACTCAAGCCTAGGAGAAATTGAAGCAAAATCATGTGTCTGATTTGTGAAGATCTCATTGCCAGCCACTTGAATGAGTCGTTGCAATCGATGCTTGTCCTTCAAAATCCGTTGCCAAAACAGAATTGCACAAAAATTTTCCATAAGAGTCTTTGTATGATATGAAGAACCAAAAGATCCATTAGCATCATTATAATAGCTGTCCACATATTTATTGAACAAAGATTGCTGCCCAAATGGCTGTATGATAGGCATTGGTCATGCATCCATCAATAAACCAATTATTGCACCCTCTCTAAGAAACCCACACTGACCAAACTTAATGACAAGCATTGATGCCTCCAAAGAAAGGGGAAGACTCCCAAGCAAATTGCCATATAATGTTGGTTCACACTTTCCCCTATGATGAGATGGTGCATTCAGAGCATCTAAAGAAACCAACAAATCTAGTGCATCTTGAAAAACAGAACGCTGCACTAAGGAACTCGGCAGTGCAATCACTTCAACCCTTTCATTCTTACCAAGATCTTTAATGTAGTCCTTGTATCTTGTTATATCTGCACCTTTGGGGATTAGGTTGTTTTGCAGCTGCAATACCTCAGACTTTTCCTTTGTCTCTGCTTGGCAACAGTGGTGGATGCAAAGCATAAAAGTTACCATCCCACTCAAAACATTCCTTCACCTGTAATACTTCCCTTCAGATTCAGAACTGATGACAAGCATACATGTAGGAGCTTGAGAACATGCCACCTGTAAAATGCATCCACCCCAGAGCTATTTTGCATGACAGTTGCTATGGATTCGAACAAATCCCCAATTTCGTAGCGCAGCCAGTGCAAAATATGTATTATGCGCTACGAAATCACCTAGAAGATGTTGCGCTGCGAAACTGTCTTCAAGCTAGTCTGAGAAATTTTGGCATTAGAATTTTTAGTGATAACACAACCAAAGGCTTTTAATAGTTTAGAGTCTATTACAATCTACCATCACTTCCATTCATACTGTTAAGATATAATTGGGTGGTATGAAAACATTGTTAATCTTTAGTGGTATATGTTTGTATGGTTAATATTTCTCTGATCCTAACGTTAAGATATGGGTTCTCCCCACACACTAGGTCATATGTTATGAAGCTTCTTGATGATCTGCGGAATTCATTCGATGTGACTAGATACCTCCACTCTGGATGACACCTCGATTACAAGAGACCATGGATTTACCAATGCCTCATGCAACTATGGATATAATATTGTAGATGACATTGCAAAGTGCAATGGGTCTAAAACCCTAGGGATCTTCAAATTTGGAAGATTTAGGAATTAAAGTGACGAAAGTGGCATTTAAGCTTGGATATACCTTCTGGTAGCAGTGTGATTCTTCAACCACTTCTAGGATATCGTGCCCTACAAAGCTCCATGCATCCTATAAAAATTCCATCATAAAGTTGTCTAGTCCTAGGGCCTTGTTTTTTACCATTCCTTTGACCACCTCCTCAACTTCTTCCAACGTTACTGCTCTCATGAGGGCTAGGTTCAGGTCCCTTAAGATAAGATGAGGAATGTTCCTTGTAATCCTTTGGATGGCCTCTATTCAGTCATGGGATGGTTCAGGAAGGAGGGATTTGAAGTGATTCACAACTAGGTCCTCCACTTCCTCATGTTGGACCACTCAATTCCTAGCTTCATCCTTTAAAGAGTAGATCTGATTATGTCGTCTATGTTGATTCATGGATTTATGGAAGAATTGAGTGTTTCGTTCTCCTTCACATAACGATTTGACCCTTGATTTTTGCTTCCATAATATCTCTTCCTTATTTCTTCATTATTCTAATTGATTGATTAATCACCCCTCCTCTTCCACAAGATTGTCGAATCTTCCCTGTTAGATGATTTGTTGTTGGATATCTTTCATTTTATTGGTTAGCTCGTGTTGGTCTTTCATGATGTGGCCAAAATCTTCCTAGTTCAATTTCGCGATCTTTTGTTTGATCTCCTTTAACTTTAGCTAACAAGTATGCATGTGGTTCCTGTTAGCTCTGCTATACAACACTGATTTTTAAGGTCAGAGACAAGCTTGGTCGAATCGGTTACACTCAAAGGGAAGGTCACATTGATCAATTTCTCCTTTCTTCCTTTACCCCGCTTAATCTCCTTCATCTCTGTTTCCTTTGTTTTTCCTCTAAACCCGACAGATTAACCACCTTTGGCCTCAGCCCCAAGCGCAAAGCCCAGATTCACCATAGAAACTCACCCACATAACCTTGCATGCTCATAAACCCCTCGTTGAATCCCCACCATTGATCAGTCCCTGCCAATCCAACGACTCCCGTCGTGCCTAATAAAGCGACCCGCTCAATCATTCCCCACCGTCAGATCATCTCTACCATGATCTGATGGCATTCGCTTTCATCGCGCCGTCAACATGATCAAACACTAGTGCATGATGAGAGCGGTTTTCCTCTCTCATCCGCCGCTACGTGTCAATTGCTGAATGACATCGCTCGGTCCCCGGTTTTTACTGCTTTACACCCAAAAGGAGTGCGATGAATACCTTTACCGCTCGGCAAAACCGCCCCGCCCATTAAACGACCACACGACTCCATTTCCCAATGACTGTCCAATCTATCCACTGCAGATCTGACGACCCCAACTCACCCCTCTCTCACCACAATCAGTAACCTTCGTCAAGCCATCTCCACCATCCATTTCCTCAATCTGACGGCCCCTCTTCCCTCTCATCCCGATTGTCCATTTGCCATGCATTCCATGTCCTTGACCACTATGTTTCCTGAATAAGGAGAAGACCAGCATTCCAATATCAGTCACTGACAAACCCCCAACAACCATATTGAACGGACAGCATGGCCAGGGGAGAAAATGACAAGAACGACCATGTAGCTTAATTTATCAGTTATGGACTCCACAAGTACGAGCACTCCAACAGCCAAAAAGGACAACACAACACTTGAACAGATTAGATTCACCCACTGAAGCAAGAAAACACATTCAGAGACTCCATCAGGTAGTTAAATGCGATTGGTTGTCAATTATGGCCCCTCCATACCTAAATGGCCAGGTGTCCTTATAATGTAAATATATAAATACTCAGAAACAAGATGTAATCAAGGTTGGCATTTGATGTAAGGTTCAACTGGAGACTCTAGATATTTTGTCACTTGCAGTGTCTCAACTTCATTTTCAGCTAATACAAGCTTCTTTTGTTGTTAACTGCTTACTTTCCATTTTCCTCTGTTCTAAGCTTGTGCCTGATATGTTGTGTTCTTGAGCTCTTGATGTTTAGCACTAGATAATTTTCATCTTATCCTTGTGTTAAAATATCGTATGCATCATTGAATAGGTTGCCCAGGTTTCTCTCTATCTAATGTAGGAGAGTTGTCATCCTGTCCTTGCATTAGTAGATTAGATTTACATGCTTCCTTACTAGTTGCATCCTGCCATCACATGGTCTTATGCATCTGCTAGTGTGGTTAGTATTCTCCATATCCACTCAATATCTAAATTGTGAGAAGTTGGTGGTCTAAAGCCTTGTAGTCTTAGGGTGTTCATGCATGTCTGGAGTTAAACAAAGTAGAAGTGGTTATCTGGTTTGAACAAACCATCATTCCTTCCATTAAAACTACAACAATAGTTGAATTTATATGTTACCAGGCATCTCCGAGCTACAATCTAGGAGAGTTTCTTGGAATCCTAACATAATTGGTGTCGTTTCCTGGGAGAGGAGATTGAAGTTCAACTTCCCTGGGAGAGCGACACACATCCAATTTTGATGATAGACAAAGTCTAGACACATTTTTGGTTGTGATCATCTATCTGGCGACTCTACTGGAGGAAGAACCTTTTGGCAACTCCATATCCCAGTTCTGGCTCAGTTCGTGAGACATACTCGGAGAAATCCTCAGAACTCACCAGCTAATCCAATGCCTGAGCCTGAGAAGATTTTCAAGCAAAGCAAGATATCAAGAAAAGGAGCATCAGGATCAGGTAAGCCTAAACAATCTTATGTATCTCTGCATGAAAAGCTTGTAGCTGAGCATGCACATGTTAAAAATATAGAGCCTAGCACTATCAGTGAAGAAGTAATATCTGAGCTTCATAAAGCTTCTTGTTCAATAAGTTCCCCTTAGGATCTCAATCCAAAGAAAATCTCCCCTACAGTCCATTAGTTTCCTTTAACCCTGTCATTCGTTCCTCAAACTATCGATACTCTTCCATCTACCCCAGTCATGGTAGGCCCACAAGCACCTACCAAGATGGAAAGAATCATAGCTACTAGGCATGGACCCTTGGTCTTGCCTGTTCCTTTGAATGCCATGCCTACAATAGAATACCAAAAATACATGCCTAAGTTCATTGGTATAGAGGTAATAACAGCCGAAGAGCACCTTGAGTCTTTTTATAGCTATGCTGATAACCTAGATATCAATGAAGATGATGTGTGGATGAGAGTAATTGTCCAAAGCCTTGATGGAGAGGCTAGAAAATGGTTCAAAGAGCTGACCCCTAGGTCTATAGAAGACATTGAAGCATTAGATGATGTGTTTTTAAAACATTGGGGAGATAAGAAAGACCTGCTATATTACCATACTGAGTTTGGCAAAATGAAAAGGGAAAATGGGGAATCATTATCTAATTTTAATAAAAGATTCAATCGTATGTATAGCAAGATACCAGCTGAAGTAAAGCATACCCCCTCTTCTGCCAAACTTACCTATTCCAATGCCTTTGACTCTGATTTCTGCCTGCTATTAAGATAAAGAAGATGTGCCACTCTAGCTGAGATGCAAGATGCAGCCTTAGAGGTGGAATCCAATATCATGGTTGCAGAAAAGCTCAAAGGACATGCTGATAGAAGGAGGCAGAGAGGTGAGGCTTCTTCTTCTTCTTCATGTTTAGAGCCTAAAATAGACAAAATGACTAAAATGATAGAGTCATTAGCTGCTGAAATATCCAAACTGAAGGTTGAGCAGATCTCTGGGAAAGCAAGGTTGCCTAATACATTTGCTCCTAGAAATCCAAATCCATTTAGAAGAGCAAATGAATAATTGTAGATCATTCAGAGGGGCAAAGAGGCCAGTGAAGAACAAAGGGTTAAGGGTCCTTTCCAGAACGTAGTCATGGAGGAGGAACAGTTTGATGAAGAGGATGAGATTCACTACATGGAAGATAAGGGCAGTGCTTCCTTTTTTACATTAGTTGCCTACAAATAATCATTACTTCGGGACTAGACTAGTCAAGAATCCGACAGAGAAGTTGTTCTATAGACTGAAGACCAACAAAGATAAAACTTGAGGTCAAGAACTAGTAATGTCAAAGAGAGTCCTACCCAAAGAGCTGTTGTCCCCATAGAGCAGCAAGTCAGAAAATAGAAGAAACCATCAGCTGATCTAGTCATCCTCAAAGCACCAACTCAAGAGGTAAGAGGCCTTGACAAGTCCCTTTCCCTTTTCAGTTTTGAATCAGAAGTCCAGAAGTTGAAAATATATGTACCTCTCATAGAACTTGTAAATAGTGAGGCCTTTAGGAAGCCCATCCTTGATGCCCTTGAGCTGAAGGCCACACAAGCATCCAATGACTGTGAATTTATAGGATGATGAACTTGTAGTGGTGCTTAGCCCCATGACTAAACCTGCTAATAACAATTCCCCATCATTTTATGTCTCTTTGACCATTCATGACAAAATCCTCCACAACTGTTTGTTGGAAACAGGTGCCAGCCACAACCTAATGCCCAAAGCTGTCATGGAAGAGTTAGGCCTTGACATCACCAAAACATATCATGATTTGTTTTCCTTTGATTCCAGGAAGGTGAAATGTTCGGGGTTAATCAAAGACTTAGCTATCACCCTAACTTAGCTGCACATGAAAAGCATTATGATTGATATTATGGTAGCAGATGTTCCCCCTAAGTTTGGTATGCTACTCTCAAGAGGGTGGATTAAGAGATTGGGTGGGACATTACAAAATGACTTATCTTATGCCACTGTCCCAGTTTTTGGAGGAGAAAGCAGAAGACTATACAGGGAAGCCCAACTGGCCTATATCATCAGTGATGAGAAGAACCCCACTAATCATCCTATTTACACTGTGGACACTGAATTTGGAGCATGTATTCTCCAAATTGAAGAATCCCATAAGGCCCTGGTGGAACTCAAGAAAGCAGTATGACAGGCCATGGAAGAAGAAGGGACACAAGTTTGGGATATTTTCTTTGATGGAGCCTATTCAAAGGAAATTGCAGGATTAGGAGTGGTGCTAATATCTCCAAAACAAGAAAGAACACATCTGTCTTTTAAGCTAAATTTTCAAGTCACCAACAATATAGCGGAGTATGAGGCTCTAATATTGGGCTTGAACGCTGCCAAAGACGGAGGAATCAAAGACATAAAGGTGTTTGGATATGCCGGTCTCATCATTTAGCAAGTGAACAAAATGTTCCAGGCAAGGCAACCAAGGCTGAAAGCATACAGAGATGAGGTATGGAGACTCAAAGATTTTTTTAATAGTTTTTGTATCTCATATATCCCTAGAGTCAAAAATAAACTTTCTGATTCCCTTGTTGTGTTTGCTAGTATGTTCATCCTTCCCATGCCCCCTAAGTTGGTTTATGAAGTCCAAATAAAATACAGACCGTCCTTGCCTGATAATGTCTAGCATTGGAAAGTTTTTGAGGATGATGATGAAGTGAATAGATTTCTGCAAGTCATTGATGAATTATCTGAAATTAAAATTGATCAAGAGCATGAAACCTTGGAGCAATGTCCCCAGTCCCAACTAAAGAACAAAATTGGCCAAGATAGCATTGTACAGTTGCATAGAAATCATATACCTAAAGGGTTAGTGCCTCTAGAGAAGTTGTTTGACCATAATGATGTGCCTCATAAGATTTCCCAAAAAGAATATCAGTCTGAAGTCCATCAACACAACATAGGTAGTCCAGATTGTCCAAAGAATATAAACCTATCCAGTCATTTGTCTGTTGCCCAGAGTGTTGAGTTTTGCACCCTAATGAAGCAATTTGCTAATGTCTTTGCCTGGGAATACAATGACCTTAAAACTTATGACAAAAACATCATCCAGCATAAGATCCCATTGGAGAAAGACACCATCCCTTTCAAACCGAAGCTAAAACCCATAAACCATTTTCTCCTTCCTCTGATTGAAAAGGAAATCAAGGGGTTGTTGGCTACTAAGATCATAGTCCCCTTGAGATACTCAAAATGGGTAGCCAACTTGGTTGTGGTGAGGAAGAAAAGTGGATAAATCAGGCTATGTGTGGATTTCAGGAACCTGAACAAATGTTCTAAGAAAGACAACTATCCCCTACCAAAGATGGAGCATTTGCTACAAAAAGTCTTAGGAGCCAGAGTCATGTCTTTCTTGGATGGATTTTCAGGGTATAACCAAGTTGCTGTACATCCAAATGACCAAGAAAAGACTGCTTTCACCACTCCTTGGGGCACTTTTATGTACTCCAAGATGTTGTTTGGACCGATGAATGCTGGAGCCACCTTTCATAGAGCTATGGATATAGCGTTTGTAGGAGAGAAGGATAAGTTTGTCCTTGTTTACCTAGATTATATAACAGTGTCCTTCAGTAGCCATCAAGATCATTTGTAGCATTTGAAGAAAGTGTTTCTAAAGTGCAGAAGGTTTGGGATATCAGTTAATCCCAAGAAGTCACAGTTTGCTTTAAAAGAGGGCAAGCTTCTTGGACACGTTGTTTCTGCTGCAGGTGTCAAAATTGACCTAGAAAGAGTGAAAGCAATACAAACCTTGTCTGTTCCAAGATCAAAAAGGGACATCCAATCCTTTCTGGGTAAAATAAATTTTGTAAGGAGGTTTATTCCTAATTTTGCAGAACTGGTAAAACACATCATCTCCATGTTGAAAAAGGGATTAGAAATCAAATGGACTGATGCAGCAAGAAGATCTTTTGAAGACATCAAAAGAGCTATTATTAAAGCACCCACTTTGATCAGCCCAGACTATAGTAAAGAGTTCCATATCTTCTCCTTTGCTTCAAGTGACACCCTTGTAGCAGTCTTATTGCAGAAATATGACAAGGGTTCAAAACATCTAGTGGCATTTTTAGCAAAACCTTAAGGGATGTTGAACTAAGTTATGATATTATAGAAAAATAGGCTTATGCTCTGTAGCACGGAATGAGTCGATCTTGCAGACAAGATAGACCTTCCTAGAATCTAAAGAAGACCTAATGACAAGCAAACCAACCAGACACTATCTTTCCCTAAATATGCTTTAATAAACAATAGCAAACAAGTGTTTTTAGGGCCTACCTTTGGTCCAACGCAAACTTGTGGATGCCATTGCTCCTTTGATTCCAAAGAGCTCCTTTTCACGAATATGCAAACACAAACAAGGCAAACAAATTAAATAGCACCTGAAAAACCAATTGCATAAAACATATTTAACATGAAAGTCAAGGAGTCCATGAAACAAATAACATAAGATACTTGTTGAGAAAAATGAGTTTGATTGTATTCATTCAAAAGAAGAAGAAACTTACAACCTTTGCCTTGACGCTGTACAAGCTCCTCCCAGGGTCCAAAAAGAAGTCTCCTCTACTTTGACAAGTTTCACTCACTCCCCAATGAAGCCAAAAAGGTATGTGATCTCCCCTCTTCAGCTCAACTAGGAAGTCTTAATTTCACCAGCATTTACCCTCAAAATGTTCAGCTTCTAACCTCCTTAGTCCTCACCCCAATGCCTATATTTATAGTGCAATGGAGGGAAGTTACTAGGTCCTCCTTCAAAGGGATAGCTCCTTTAGTCAAGGGATTAGCTCCTTCTCTTTTGGGATGCATGAACCACCTCAGAGCGAACAATCCACTTAAAAATTCCTTCTAGAAAACTCTAGAATTAACCCAAAGTGAGTTTTTAAAGATAAAACTTGCGCCTTTTGACTTTCACATGTTAGGATATTCTGACACATAGGAAATAGTTAAGTTCAACTTGGTCTAGTATAGAGTTAAGTATAGAGTTAGGTAAAGTGTGTTTCTTTAGCATTGTACATTTTGTAACTTACAATCCGACGGTCACGATATGTAGTGATCCGACGGTTCACTCTCTCCTCGGTATTACCGACACTTGATTCGTGGCTTGACACCCGATTGGTCCATGAGTTCTATTTCAAGCGCATGGAGGGTCATTGTTCGGGTAATTCGTGCATGAGAGAAGCTTATGTAAATTTTCATTCTTTTATTAATAAATTGCCTGTAGTAGCCACGTTGGCACAGGCAGTGGACTGTTTCCCTCTTTGAGGGTTTTAACCACGTCAAAAATATTGGTGTATTGATCTGTGATCCGGTTGTGAGCGGTGTCCTTTTGGTGTTCTTTCTGAGGAAATTACCCTGTAAATTCCTACATGGTATCAGAGCTATTTGAGGGCCGCGTCCGTTGGTGATCCAAATCTGAAGCCGGTAGAACTGCATCCGACTGCCATTTCCTAGATCTGCTATTTCTGACTGCTTTCGGGCCGAGAGGACTACTCTTTTGTGTTCGGAGCATCTGTTCCAGTGAGGAACCCCTTTCGTTTCATGCGAAAAGGTTTCTGGTAGCCCTAGCTGCGTCATTTTTAAGATCTGGAGGTATACAGTCTTTATTTGTAATTTACTGTTATTTTCTCTCTGCTTATTTCGGTTTCGGTTTATTTAGCTTTTTTTTAACCGGATCTATACCTTTCATTTCTGCGTATGCTCTTTGCCCTGCGACTCTGTGCGATCTGGGCAAACCAGAAACAAAAAGGAAGGATTTTTCTCATGCATATGCTCTTTTCCCTGCACCTTAGTGTGATCTCGGAAAATCAGAAACATCGAGAAAAATATTTAGTTTTTCGGCTAAAGCTAACTTTGAGCCGCAAGGTTCATTTTTTAAAATATCTAGTTTTTTGGCTAAAGCTAACTTCGAGCCATAAGGTTCGTTTTCTTTGCATGTCTGTGTTGGGTTTTGTGTTTTGTGTTTTGTAGGGAAAAAGAGCTTTCTCAAGGCAAGCACGCAAACCAAGCCCCCCTCTCTCTCTCTCTCGCTCTCTCTCTCTCTCTCGAATTTTTTGTATAGATCAATTGGTTCAAAGCTATTTTAAGAGAGTAGAGGTCTTGGGTTCAAGTCTCCATATTATGGGGGCGGATTTTTTCATTTCCGCACATTCGCGCACTTTACCGGCAACTTCAACAATTGTTTTTCAAAAAGCCATAACTTCTTCATCCGGAAGCCTTTTTCAGAGCCGTTTTTTTAAAACCGCCTAATTTTTTGAGATCTATCCATTGGAACACTTACTTTCAGCATCTTCAGCTTCAGTTTTTTTTAAAAATGGAAAGTCCATGCCAAGTCATTCTTGACAGCACTAACTACTTCCAATGGATATCCTACATCGAAGATTTACTTAGAAGTAAAGGTCTCTACAGAATAGCCACAGACCAAGAGAAGAAACCAAAAGATGAAGACAAGGCTGCAAAATGGGAAAATAGACAAGATCAAGCACGTGGTTTGATAGGGATGTCTATTTCTCCTGATCTTAGATTCCATATTGCAGAACTTGAGACTCCTCATGAAGCATTGGAACAACTCACTAAAGTTTTTGGGATTAAAAATGAAATTAGAGCCCATCAACTTGAAAATGAGTTGCTTACATTGGATCCTAATAATTTTCTTGCATTGAAGATTTCTTGTCCAAATTCAAGACCCTTAGATATCTCTTGGAAGGTGCTAAGGTTAAGAAAGAAGATAGTAACCTTATTTATTCCATCCTTACTAAGTTGGGATCAGCCTACTCTGTGTTTGTTTCCATCTTCCATTCTACAAGGGAAGCTTTCATTTGTCAAGGAAAAGACTACAAGGCCCCTTCCTTTGACTCTTTTTGTGATTCTTTAATAAGAGAACAAGAAAAACTCTTACACCTTGGTCTTCTTAATCTTGGAAACTCTTCCAAGAAAGCGTTAGCCGCCCAGCAACAACCAAATTCAAAGAATCCTAAGAAGTCATATCCTAAAAAGAATGGTCCTAAACCAAACAAGGGTCTTAAGCAAACTTAGCCTCAAAATGAAAGATCATTTCAGCAAAATGATAAGACCAATAAAAACAAATGGAAGAAGACTGATAGACATTGTAACTTTTGTAATCGAGATGGCCACTTAGAATCTAAATTCTTTAAGAAGATGGAAGCCTTGGAAGCCGCAATGAAGAAACATAACATCCATGTGGAGCATTCTTCAACTTCAACTTCAACTTCATCTTCAGGAATGGCACTTTCTGCATGTCGTTGTCAATCATCTCAGTCTGGTTATGCATTAAATGTATCTTCTTCTTCTCATTCTCATGAGTGGCTCATTGATTCTGGAGCCTCTTATCACATGGCCAAAAACCAAGCCATGCTTTCTTCTTTAAATGATTGTAACACCAAAAATATATATGTTGGTGATGATAGATCTCTTAATGTTGTAGGGACTGGAACTGTTCATCTAGAAAATGGTCAGTTTAATGATGTATTATGTCTTCCACCCTTATCCTGCAACCTTCTATCTGTATATCAGATAACTCATTCAGGTGAAGGTAAAATTGTTGAATTTTCACCTCATGATGTTGTAATCAAGGATCTGAGAGATCCTAAACAGATTCTAGCTACTGGTCTTGCTGATGATTCCACAAGGTTGTATAAGTTTCACAACTTTGGGTCATCAAGTCTTCCCTCAGTATTTGTTGCTCATAATGATGAAGTGAGCAAACTTTGGCATGAGCGATTTGGTCACTTAAACTATCGCTCCCTTCAGCATCTATGTAAAGAAAATATGGTGACAGGTCTTCCTATGGTATCTTGCAGAGATGGTGTTTTTTCCGGATGTGTACTCGGAAAACATCATCGGGACGGTTTTGAAAAACGTGCCTCTTGGCACGCCTCAGCCCCCTTACAGCTTGTGCACAGTGATTTATGTGGTCCACTTCCTGTTGCTTCATTCTCTGGCTGCAAGTATTTCTTAACTTTCATTGATGATTTCTCCAGACGCACTTGGGTATACTTCTTAAAACTCAAGAGCGAAGTATTTAACACATTTTTGGCCTTCAAAGCCTTTGTTGAAAAACAATCTGGACATCAAATTCTTAAGCTAAGAACTGATAATGGTGGAGAATATGTTAAAAACACATTCATCAACTTTTGCACCGAAAATGGAATTCAAATGCAACATACTGTTCCATACACTCCACAACAAAATGGTGTAGCTGAAAGGAAAAATCGCACCTTAAAGGAAATGGCTAATTGTATGTTGCAATCTAAAGGACTCAGTCTTAGTTTTTGGGCCGAAGCAATTAATTGTGCAAATTATATAATCAATCGCACTCCTACTAAGGTTCTAAAGAATATCACTCCAGAAGAAGCTTGGAGTTCCATTAAACCAGATGTAAGTCACTTTCGTGTTTTTGGAAGTGAAGCATGGGCCCATATTCCAGATGAAAAGCATAAAGCTTTAGAACCTAAGAGTGAGAAATGTACTTTTGTTGGATATTCTGAAGATGTAAAAGGTTATAGACTTATTCCATTTAAGTCCAAAAATGTTATCATTAGAAGAGATGTAAAATTTGATGAAAATAAATCGGCCTGCGAGCCTAGTCCGACGGATGTGCCACCTCTTCCTATCTCTTCTACTTTTGAAAACATTTCTTCTTCAGATGATGAAAGTGAGGATGATAATCCTCCCCCACCTTCTCAGGATCCTCAACTTCCAAGATGGGTCCGTGCTACTCGGGATGCAGCAGGTGATCTTGCCGGTGATCCTACAGATCAGCGACGTACACGTTCTCAGTTTGAAAGAGCCTCTTCTTTACTGGCTCAAGCTCCAGTAAATCATGATCCTGACACTTTTGCAGAAGCTTCAGGCCATCCACATTGGGAAGCAGCTATGAATGAAGAATATCATTCATTGTTGACAAATGATACATGGGATCTTGTTCCTCTACCAAAGGGACGCAAACTTGTTAGATGCAAATGGGTTTACAGAACCAAGTATGGACCAGATGGGAAAGTTGATAAACATAAAGCTCGTCTTGTTGCTAAGGGCTTTTCACAGGTTGAAGGCATTGACTACACTGAAACCTTCTCCCCTGTTGTAAAAATGAACTCTATCCATCTTGTTCTTTCCCTTGCTACCTCTTTAAAATGGGAAGTCCATCAGATGGATGTTAAATCTGCCTTCTTGCATGGGGACTTGCATGAAGAAATCTATATGGAACAACCCATTGGCTTCATCCAAACAGACTCCAGCCTTGTATGTCGACTTAAGAAATCTCTTTATGGTCTCAAGCAAGCTCCTCGGGCTTGGTATGCCAAAATGGATAGCTTTCTTTTAGAATCTGGCTTTTCTAGGTGTTATTCTGACAATACTGTCTACACCAAGAAAGTGGGCAACTCTCTTATCATCCTTGTTCTTTATGTTGATGATCTTATTCTTACTGGTAGTGATCCCAACCTTATAAACCATGTGAAGTCTAGCCTTAAAAAGAAATTTGAAATGACAGACTTAGGACACTTACACTATTTTCTCGGTCTTCAAGTCTTGCAATCCAAGGAGGGTATTTCCCTTTCCCAGTCCAAGTATGCTTGTGATATTCTTCATCATTTTCACATGGAAGACTGTAAGCCAGCCCCTTCTCCCTTTCAGTCTGGAGTCAAACTTTCAGTCTCTTGTACTTCTCCTGAAGTTGATGCTACCTTATACCGTCAACTTGTAGGAAAACTCTTGTATTTAACCCATACTCATCCTGACCTTTCCTTTGCTGTTGGCCTTGTTGCTCGTTTTATGCAAAACCCCCGTGAAAGTCATTGGAAAGCAGCTAAAAGAATACTTCGTTATGTTCGAGGTACAGTACAGTTTGGGATTCATTACAGTGCCAAAGCAGCTCCTCTATTAGTTGGTTTCACTGATTCTGATTGGGCTGGTGACCCTGATGATCGGAAGTCTACTGCCGGTTATGTCTTCACTCTTGGTTCAGGACCTATTACATGGGCTTGTAAGAAACAGGCTGCCATTTCTCTTTCGTCAGCAGAAGCAGAGTATCGTGGTGCCGTGGAAGCTAGTAAGGAAGCCTTGTGGCTTCGTCAGATCCTATCAGAGTTTGGCTTTGAGCAGCAGCATCCAACCACACTTTGGTGTGATAATCAAAGTGCCATTCAGCTATGCAAAGATCCAGTCCAACATCAGCGCAGAAAACACATTGAACTACACATGCACTTCATCAGAAAGCTCATTCATGACCATGTTCTTGAAGTGCAATATTGTTCAACAGATGATCAGGTTGCAGACATCTTCACAAAGGCTCTCACAGAGGCGAAGTTCACTAAACTTCGATATATGCTTGGAGTTCAGGAAGTTATCACTAAGGGGGGATAGGCTCTAGTGCCTCCTTCCTTCTCCTATTGTGTCATATTTGTAAATCCTTCAATCCTATCCCAAGTTGTTCTTAAGGGGGGATGTTAGGATATTCCGACACATAGGAAATAGTTAAGTTCAACTTGGTCTAGTATAGAGTTAAGTATAGAGTTAGGTAAAGTGTGTTTCTTTACCGTTGTACATTTTGTAACTTACAATCCGACGGTCACGATATGTAGTGATCCGACGGTTCACTCTCTCCTCGGTATTACCGACACTTGATCCGTGGCTTGACACCCGATTGGTCCATGAGTTCTATTTAAAGCGCATGGAGGGTCATTGTTCAGGTAATCCGTGCATGAGAGAAGCTTATGTAAATTTTCATTCTTTGATTAATAAATTGCCTGTAGTAGCCACATTGGCACAGGTCGTGGACTGTTTCCCTCTTTGAGGGTTTTAACCACGTCAAAAATATTGGTGTATTGATCTGTGATCTTGTTGTGAGCGGTGTCCTTTTGGTGTTCTTTCTGAGGAACTTACCCTGTAAATTCCTACATCACAGGGGTCCGCACCTACACCATTAGGGATAGAGCGGGTAGGTACGCAGCTTTTGTACACAGAAGGTGCGGGACCGCAGGTGACCATGAGAGAAAGTGCGGAACCAGAGTTACATTGATTTTTAATGTCTTTCTCCCATTTCCAAAGCTTGATTTGAAGCGCTGAGGTCTTAGACTTACTTAGGAGGACAGTACAAGTGATGATAGACCCATACTGACTGCAAATAATCATGGTGACGATATTTTTGTGTAATAGATTGCCCCCTAAAGTGCGAAGTCTGTAGTAGATGAGGATTTCATTTATCATATAGGAAGAGTGAAGTACTTTATCATTTCGAGGATCATCTTGTGGAGAGCCCGGTCGGAACCTGTAAAAACATTCAATGCAAGATATATATATGAGATCATATCATCGCTGAGGTAGGCATTCCCATACTCAGACCAAAACTAACTAGAAAACTATCTACTGCTCTGATGTAGGAATGATCTTGTAAAACATCACAAGTATAGACTCATGTGAACACAGTATGGGCGTAGCCATCTGTTTATGAATAGTCCACAACATAATGAATATAAAATTCCTCGCAACCTGGATGGTGGAAACTAGATCCAGGGTCTTCATTTCTACTTCCCGAAATAGTACGATTCTATCCATGCGAATAAACGTGTTGATGTTGAACATGGTAGAAACCACTTGATTACCAGTCAATGACGTAAACTGTTAACAAGTGTGAGAGAAACAACCAGTGATGTCAATGGCTCTCAAAATACCCAGTACAGTCCATGAGATGTGAATAAATCTGTTGATATTGAAAATATCATGGAATCCTTCGATCGAAAGTCAATGATGTAAACTGCCGTCAAAGGCGAGAAACCTGCCATTGAGGCATGCAGATCTCAAGGTACTGACGATTCCTAGATCATCTTTCTAGATAATGAGCTGATGTCGATAGAAAGCGATCCATCGTAGGCAAGCCCACAACATGAAATCTTAGATCAAGTTGAAGAAATTTAGTTGCAAGGACTGACTCAGGGATGGTCAAGATGGATGACAGATATTTTGCAGATGAATGGTTTATTGGCAGTGACCTCTTGAACACATAACGACACGACAGATGGCTTGGTGAAAATTGACTCAAAGTTAATACCCAGAAACCGGCTGAAGACTTTCAATGTGGTTTGATCAACTGTTAGGCAAAGGATTTCCCAACCCAGGTGAATAAAAGTGTCGTATTCAAGAGTGATTACAAAGTATGACAAACAGATTCATTTTTCTCTCTTTTCCCCCACCATTTCTGGCAAGTACCTCTTTATTTTTGACAATCTTGAGGAGGATAACATTTGCTTGATTATAAGCTCATCCTTCGGATGAGTCCAACTTAGTTTAAATTCGAACCCTAAGAAGGAGTGGTTAGTTCCTGTTTGTAATTGAACAGGTCCTTTACTGTGAAATTTTAACGAGTCCAGTATAGGAGAAACTCGGCGTTTTTCAATTTTAGAGAGTCTGAAAAATCTTAAGAAGACTCTAGGGTTGACCTTTTTCATAAATTTGTGTCTCCCAAGCCCAAAAAAGTATAAAATAATGCTTGAGAGAACCGCTTGATCTTTTACGACCAAGGAGTACTTTTCGTTATTAGTGCCCTTGACCCGAAAAAGTAAAAAAGCGATCAATGACACGTAGTTTTATAACCAATATCAAATTCGAAACGAAAAAAATTCGGCAATATTTTCACGTTTTTACAGTCGGAAAAAGAGTTGTAAGTGGACCGTCTTTTAATTCTGTTTTAACAAGTTTAAAAGAAACACTCGGTAACATTTTCATGTTTTATGAGTCAGAAAAGAGCTTAAAGATGACTCTACATGTTTTTCTGTCAAAAATGATAGATTTTGCCTGAATAATCCTTTATTCTGCACAAAAACACAAACATTACTCATACCTGTTTGAAATAGATAAAAGCGTCGCAAAATACCTTTTCAAAGTGAAACATAAACAAATTTGTGATTTATTTACTCAAAAAACTTATAAAAAGGGCCTTTGTCGATTCATATTTACCGTTTGAGTTTGGGTGCGAAAATAGTGCTTTTGCTTAGAAAACTTCCCGTGAAGATTGCAGAAAATCCAACCGTCAGAATCGAGCGCCGTCTTCTCCAGGTAATCCACATCATCCTGCTCTTCATTTCCAACTGTTTATTTTTTTGTTTTAGTACTTCATTTCATTTTTTGGGAGGGTTTTTAGGCGCAAAACCCGCGCGCGCGGACCCCGACTTTTTCTCCATTTGGAAAAAGCTCGGGGTCCACACCTTCCGTGTAGACAAAGTGCGGACCCACGCACTGTGTCTAACTCGGAGGGTGCGTACCCCGCCGCAAGGGTTTTGAACCCAAAAATTCTCAAAAATGGACCAATCAAAATGTTTTCTAGCAATTTAATTAATCTTTATACTTGATGCAGAGAGTACATCATGCTAGATTGGCGTGAACGAGAGCATGAGGACATGGATGCTGCCACATGGAATCATCAGCCTTCACTTAATGCTTTGAGGGCATGCGGACTGTACAAATTCTGGACCATTCCTGGCATGAGGGCGCAAGTGGATTTCTTACAGTGGCTGGTTGATAGATGGAGCATACAAGACTAGTGCTTTTTCATTGGCGGCCACCGGCTCGAAATCGAGCCGGAAGACATTTATTTCTTCATTGGTTTGCCTAAGAGAGGTGAAGACTTGACTCTGCATGGGACTAGGCCAGGTGGCTAGTCTGTCGATAGCCTCCGGCTAGAGTACTGCAACAGCCAGGCTAGAGACAAAGGGATAGACAAAAGACCATATCCCGTCATGAACTCATGGTGATTGCGTTTACTGTCACCAGACTTTGCGGAGCTGCCGCATTACATATTGCCACCGGATCCCAAATGCGTATGACACTTGATTACTTTCGAGGCACCATCTTCAACTGGTGCAATGCTGTGCTGGCCAATGTGAAAGGCCAACTGACCAGGGCCAAGAGCGGACGACTAAAGACCTTTGGTTATGGGGCTTTGGTCGTGAGTTTTGGCCTGGAGAGGGTTCCTATGCTGATCCCACAGCACCTTACTGTCGGAGCTGGGCTTCCTCGAGAGCCCAAACTGATGCGATGGGTCGCAGTCATGGCCCATCACCCGGACGAGAGGACAGAGGTTGCTCGTTTCAAACCTGAGTATTTCCAATGGTTGGAAAACCAGGTCTTTTCCATTCAGGACTTCCCTTACGCTGGGATAGATTTTCGTGGTGACCCAGACATGGCTCTTCCACCAGGAGAGCAGTGGGATGAGTGAGGTAAAATCCTTTTCAATTTTTTCCTATTTTTATTTTTTATTTTTTATTTTTCCATCATCTCAAAACTGATAGTAAAAATTTCAAATGCATATGTGGGTCCACAGCGACCAGCCGCTCTCCGGCCTTCTGAGAGGAGGCAACCAGTTGCACCCGTGCCAGCCCCACAGGACGAATCAACAGAGGTTTTGGCCGAGTTGGAGGGTCATCTTGAGCGCTTGACAGGGGATATTCCTGAGACCACTATAGACGACATTCCTTGTCGACTTCAGTGCTATGTGATTGGAGTCCCGGGACCTTTTAGGAGGTTCCTTTGCAAGGTGGCCTGGGCAGTGGTTTCTTATAGAGATCATCACCAGTGATAGGATGATCGCCTATTGTGGGCACATGTGACATTTTTGTTTTTTGTACCTATCATTTTTGCCAATAATAAGGTGTTTTTCAACCTATGATCGAGGATGATGTATTTTTTGACACACTCCTATATATATATATATATATATATATATATATATATATATATATATATATATATATATATATATATATATATCAGTATTACCGGCATATCTTGTAAATCATGTTATGAAATGGTTAATTTACATGTATGATTATTGCAAATGTCTATTTAACATCCAAGAAGCAATTGCATCTGCTAATGTATTTAAAGACCTTGGAATATGTTGATATTCAATGTAATCAAATTCACGTTCCAAGAGACGTACTCTCAAGAATAATCTCAATAACACTGGATTTCTAATGGCATACACTCTATTAAGCTGTAATACAACAAGTTCAGAATCTAACCTCACTATCAAACTCTGAATCCCAAATGAAATAGATTCAGATAATAACTCAATCACTGCACTATACTCTGCAATGTTGTTTGTTGTTTGATCGAGGCTTACCCCATGCATAGAAACTAACTCGTCAGAGGGCGAATAGATAACCCAAGCTGCGGAAGAGATGTTCCGTGTATTACGAAAAGCACCATCAGCAAATCCAATGTATGTTTGGAG
The DNA here is from genome assembly GCA_031772625.1 of Pinus tabuliformis. Lineage (NCBI taxonomy): Eukaryota > Viridiplantae > Streptophyta > Pinopsida > Pinales > Pinaceae > Pinus > Pinus tabuliformis. The sequence goes on from CM062807.1 coordinate 1,088,681,090, forward strand.
AGGCATCGACATCTGCAATATCAAGAGTAAAACCAAGATAAGCAGGAATAAAGACAGAAAAACACTCTCTAAGCTAAGCACACTTTTTAAACTAAAACACACTAGCTAGAAAGAAAAACTAACCTAACTAAAAAATCTTCATACCCATTCTTTTAAGCATAATACCTCTTCAGGTAAAGACCATTTCTGGGTTTACCTAAAGAGTCCCCGTCAAAGTCTACCAGTTCATAGGCCCCTTTTCCTAGCTTTCGCTTGACAATATAGGGACCATGCCACATAGGAACGAATTTTCCAGCGCCTAATTTATCATTGGCTTGATCATATAATAACATTAGGTCTCCTTCTGAAAAAGTTCAAGGGGTCACATCTCGATCATACTGAGCTTTCATACATTTTGCGTGAGGCCAATGCAGCATCACGTCGATTCTCATCTAATTGAGCTAAGTATAACAAAAGCTTTTCCTCTTCGGAAGTGGTTGGAAGTAACTCAATGGCCATTTGCAGTGACGGGATTTTGCATTCAATGCGTAACACAACTTACAAACCATAGACTAGTTGGAAAGGAGTGAACCCTGTAATGTGTTTACTGAAGTTCGGTACGTCCAAAGCGCTGAAAATAGCATGTTGTGCCAATTCGACCGATGAATCCCAATGATTCGTCGGATCATGATAACTAAAACTTTGTTGATGGATTCAACCAGACCATTCGCTTGTGGATAATAAGGGGTTGAACTATTGTGACGTAAACCAAGCTGGCCTGTAAGTTCGGGTCATCATAACGTTTCGAAAATGACGCCCATGATTAGTGATTATCACTTGTGGGACACCAAACCTAGCAATTATATGATTGAACATGAAAATTGCAGTTGTTTTGTCGTCTGCCTCGAATGTAGGCATCGCCTCGGCCCACTTAGTAAAATAAGATACCGCAAGGATGATATACGCATGCCCCCCGGTCGAGTGAGGGTTACATGTAATAAAATCGATACCCCATTTGGAAAAAGGACCAACGACAATTATAGGGTGGAGAGGAGCAGGTGGAGCGTGCATCTTACGATCAAAAATCTGGCAATTGTGGCATTTTCGGACCGTAGTAATACAATCTTTTAACAAGGACGGCCAGAAATAGCCAGCGCGCAATATCTTTTGTGTTGTGGCATACCCAGACATATGACCGCCACATGCTCTAGAGTGACAGTCATTTAGAACCCTTTCAGCCTCTTTGTGAGTTAAGCAACGTCGAAAAATAGACTCCGCCCCACAGCGATAAAGAGTATCTCCAATAATTTTGAATTGTTGGGCCTGGAATCGAATCTAAAGTGCTGATTAGAAACAAAGATTCGTCCACAATGGGCTCCTCTGCCACAGTTTCCGTGTCAGCACGCGGGAAGTCACACATTAACTCCGCAAAAACTAAAGATTTCTTAGACTTAGATTTCTCAAACTCCAAGTCAAACTCCTGCAGGATAACCATCCATTTAGAGTACTTGCCCCCTAGCAATTGCTTGGTCAAAATGTAGATCATAGGGTTGCAATCCGAAATTACCGTAGTTTTACGTAGTAAAATGTAGTGACGAAAACGTTGGACAGCTTGAACGGCTGCCAATGCCAATTTCTCCACATGTGAGTATTTTAGCTCAGTTGGATTTAACATTCAACTAAGGTAATATATCACATGTTCCATTCTGAATTCATCTTCCTGAACTAAGACCATTCCAATGGTGGAATGGGAGGCGGCGAGATACAAGAAGTAATCCTGGTTGTAGTTGGGAGGATGCAACAACGGTGCATGGGTCAACGCGTGTTTGAGTGCATCAAAATATTTCTGAGCTATCTCATCCCAAGAGAATTGAGTGTTTTGCTTCAACAACCGGGTAAAACCCTTTGTAACCTCGGCGTAGTTAGGAATGAATCGTCGTAAAAAGTTTGCTTTCCCCTGCAAACTTTGGAGTTGGCGAAGACTCGAAGGAGGAGGAAATTTGATGATAGCTTCGACCTTTGAGGGATCAACGCGAATGCCGGCTTTCGAAACTACAAATCCCAGCAATCAACCTGTTTCTATACAGAAGACACATTTGTGTGGGTTCAACCGAATACGATAATGCCTACACCTCATAAAGATTGCTCGTAAATGGACAAGGTGATCAGCTCGATGTAAAGAGTGAGTAGGCAAATCATCGAGATACGGTTGCACAATGTGTTTGATGTCATGAAACGCATAAGACATCGCCCTTTGAAAAGTTGCTCCGGCATTCTTAAGCCCAAAAGGAAATTTGCAATAAGCAAATGTCCCCCATGGGAAAATGAAAGCTGTTTTTGGTTGATTGGTAGGTAGAATGTTGATTTGATTGTATCCGGAAAAACCGTCCATAAAGGAAAATATTTCGCTGCCGGCACAATCATCAATGATTTGATCGATATAGGGAGTTGGGTAATTGTCCTTTGGACAGGCTCGATTAATGTCCCTATAATTGATGCATATTATTATTGTTCCCTGCTTTTTGTTAACCAGAACAATATTCGATACCCAATCTGTTAACGGGATCAGATAAATGAAACCTGCTTTCAACAGTTTTTCAACTTCTGCTTTAATTGCAGCAGCTTTTCGTGGGTGAATCTGACACAAATGTTGCCGGACGGGTTTAGTGTCCGGGTAAGTCTTGATCTCATGAACAACAATCGCGGGATCAATTCCTGGCATTTCCTCATAGGACCAGGCAAACACGTCACGGAATTCTTGAAATAGGGCCTTATACAATTGAATTTCGTCATCTGTACACGAGGCACCTATATGAATGTTTTCAACAATTTCGGGCTTAACCAAAATGTCAATAGGAATAGTTCGAGAGATGTTTCCCAAATTTAACTTTGAATCGGGATGTTTCATTGGATTATGAGGTTCCTTGACATATTCAGTTGTAAAAATTGATGATAAATCATTTTCAAAATGATCATCCTCAGGTAAAAACGAAGATCTGTGATGGAGATCTTCCCATGGTAAATCATCTACACATAGGATTTCATGAATTTTCTCATCAGAGTGAACAAGTTTAGAAAACGTAGTTAAATCCGAGGTTGATGTGAAAAGTGATTCCTCACGAACCACATTCATTAAGTCAATTTCGGTTGAACCCAGGTTGGCAAAAGACTGCACGACTTCATAGGCAATTTTATGGACTCAAAGGCATGGAATTACCAAATGAGTCTATCTCAGATTCAGAAGGGATGATCCAAGGATCATCATAAATAATGGTGTCTGATGTGATCATATGAATAGTTGCAAATGAATATGATGCATTGATTGGAGGAAAAGGAAAAGTTCCCGGTAAACCGGCATCTTTAACTAATCCTACTCCAACATCCTTATATGGGATGGTCATTTTACCAACATGCTGAATACTCTCCGAAGAGGCTGGGTCGGATGAAAAGTAAGCCAGCTGGTCTATTGTTACGATCTTTCCATTATGTGGAAACTTTATTACTCGAAAGACTGATGAAACAACTGTTGTCATAGCGTAAGACCAACTTCGACCCAAGAGAAGGTTGTAGTCTAGAGGGGCATCAACCACCTCCACATCTAGACTAACGGTTTTTCCTTCAACCCCTATAGGCAAATCCTGTAGAATGCCAAAAGGATGAAACCCACGGCCATCAAAGGCCTTAAGAATCGTCGGGGATTGATTTAGTGAAGGAGAACCAAGCGATCTCCAACACTGTATCGACATAATGCACGTTGAGGCTCCCTCATCAATTACAATCCGATGAATAGGCCTGTTTTTGACTATCACTGGGATCTGGAAAGCCATTTGATGAGGGAGGTGTGGTGTACTATTTTCTAGATCGAAAATTATTAGGTTCGGGTCCTGAATGTCAACAGCTCCTGTAGCCAACAAAAGTAATTTACGTTGTGCTGGACATGATTGCAGCACTTCCAAAGCTGACATTGCCGAGGGTGAAACAGCTAAATCCTCAACAATGTTATAGTTCTGAGCCGCTCTCGCATGTGGATTGAAAGCTGACTTTCGAAGTATACCCTTGGCAGGCGGTTTGATTACCAAGTCTGAGTTAGGTTTCTCGATCTATAGTGCATCGGAACCGGGAGCTGAGGTTGATGGATTAGAATGAGAAGATTCTGCTTCTTTGCCATCAACAGGACTTTTACTACCATAATCTTGCGATCGAGTCGCAATCCTAACATGGGACATCATCAATATGGGTTCTTCATTGGCACTCGAGGAAGAACCTATCATTTTGTTGTCATGACTTGGAAATGGATCCTTCAAAATAGCAGGAGTTTGGGAACCTTTGACGATCTTCACAACCTCTGCACGATGAGGGTAGTCTCTTGTAAAATGTTCATCGTCACAAATGAGACATGGATAACGAGGTTTACGATTTTCATTATTAGATTCTGCCTTTTCAGGTTTCTCCTTTGAACTTTTGTCCGTTTTATTCTTCTTCTTTCCTTTCTTCTTCCCATCGGATTTTGATTTAGTTGTAGATGACTCTACAACGTGAATATCGGCAGAAATCTCTGCAGAAGAATCTCCTGTTGGGGAATCAGGCAAGGTTATAATAGGAGAAGAATTCTTGGAGGATTTCTTCTTACCTTTAGTGTTAACCGTGCCAATCATACCATCAGCGGCATGAGATCCCGAAGGAGCTGCAGCGAATTGATTTGACTTGGGAAGATCGGGGATTTTTTCGTGTAACGTACCTGACTGAGTATAAACTAAGTCAAGGTACTGTGCTTGAGCAATGACTTGCTCCTCAGTAACCACTCCGGCTTTAGCAACATCTTCAGTGATCTTTGGCAACAAAGATTTTACAAACCACTCAGCCAAGATTTGATCCGGAATATATACCTTCACTAAACGACGTCGACGTCTCCACTCATGAATATGATCTGAAATGTACATGGATGTCGACTGTTTTAGCGAAGTTAACAATTCCGTGCCATTGTCATATCGGACTGGCAACTGGAAATGAGTTAAAAACGAGGTAGCTAACTGACTAAAATTATAAAAAGTGCCTCGCGGTAACTCAATGTACCACTTGGCCGCGAGACCAATTAGAGTGCGCTGGAAAAGTCTACGACGGATCAAATCATTTGTGATGGAGTTAGATGCACACCAGAGGTGGTAAGTCATCACATGGTTCGACGGGTCCTCTCCTGATTTACCTTCGAACTTGGGAATGTCACTGGGCAACTTATTCGGCATTGGCAGCCAAAACGAAAGATAATTAATGGGATCGTTCGTTAGGCGCGACAAGTCTGGTAAGTCCAAAGTTGCGATAAACAGTAACTACCGATTAGGATCCCTAAAACTCTGGGTCATGAGACCAACCCCAGGAGGAGGATATACGGGATAACTAGGATTAATCGGACAATGCCTGATTTATTGCTAGATTTATTCCAATTTTTAACTAAAAAAACATAGAAAGTGCAGGCTAAAGGACCCCACTCCCTTGCCTGTAATTTTTTTTTGGATTTTTGGAATAATTTGGGAGATTTTTCCCTCTGAGTCCTATGCTCCCGCATCAGACTCCCAAGGTAGAAAAAATTCATGATCTACTGATCATGTGTTCAGATCTCCAGGTCTCCACACTTTATGCTGCATCACCGCACTGACTAAGCCTTCATAACCTTCTGCTATCTTTCTTTCGCTACTTCTCCTTTGTTTTACTGTTGTTGGCCTCTTCAAGGATACTGCCGTCATCAGTTTTCTGATGTTTTCAATCTCTTGGTCCAATAAATCTCCTGGTTGTTGATTTCTTGTTGCCTGCTGACTTCTTACCTCTATGCTGGTCTCTGTTCTGACAGCCACCCGATCATCCACACCCTCTTGTCTTCTGGAACAGAGAACTTCTTTTCCTTTCAATTGACTGTTCAACTGAGTCAAATTTTTCTCAGCACCGGCAACAATACCTGCATTCATAGAACAATTTTTAAAATAAAAACCATAAGGCTTCAGTGCCTCTTCTGTTGTTGTCAATGTTGTCTCAACTGTCACCATAACTGCTCTAGCTGTCATTATAGATGTTGCTGCCTCCCAAACTTCCTAACTCTCTGCAACATTCTTTGGTTCACCACCTTCTTTGACAATCTTTAGTAATTGTCCAACATCATCTTGATTGATTTTTCCAATCAAAGCAAGGTCTTCAAACATTGTAGCCTCATCTTCTAACATTGTAGCAGCTCTCTCTTGGCTATTTAAGCAAGCCAACTCTTTATTGTCACCCATGAAAACAAGTTTCTGCATAACTGTCTTATCCTAATTCTACAACAGTTCTTCTTCCCTTAAGACCATTCCAAGTGATGGATTGTCTTCTTCATCACCTGCACTCACAAAACATTTGTTAAAATTAAAAACATAAGGCTGCCGTGCCTTATCTACTTTTGGCAATAATTCAAGTGGTTGCTCTGTTTTGTCCTTCTCTTCTGCCAGCATATCAGCATGCTGATCCGAATTCTTAGCAAAATTCATGACACTATCCATGATGCCTTCTTGTTCTTGTCCCTTGTACTGAACTTTTTCACTTGCAATCTCTCTGTCATATCTTGGATTCTCCAACCAGTACTCTAACAATGCAATTTCCTTATAGCATTGTTGCAGAATTTCATCATCACTTACAGTCCCTGCATTCACACATAAACTGTCAGTTTGAAAATCACAGAGTTCAACAGTTTCAATTGTTGCTTCACTTATCCGTGCTACAGACTGGTCCACTTCTTCTGCATCCATAAGAACTTCTTCTTGTGATGTAACAGCTTCACGAGATTGCATATCCTCCTCAGCCCTTATCATCTGCTCCAGGTATTCCTTTTTCCCAAGTAACAGAGTTCTTGAATTAGTCTTCTGTCCCGGCTCATCTTCTTCTTGTAGAGGCAACAATGTATGATTGATACCATCCTTTCCAAACTTGTAGGTGTTTCTCTTCCCGTCATGTATGGCTCCTCTGTCATATTGCCAAGGCCTTCCAAGCAATATGTGACACACGTCCATAGGCATCACATCACAAACAATTTTGTCTTTTTACTTGCCCACTTGAAATTCCACCTCACATTGTTCACTTACCAACAGTTGATGTCCCTTTTGTAACCATGACACCTTATAAGGTGTCGGATGCTTCGTTGTCTTCAGCTTCAATTTCTCCACTACTTCTGTAGAGACCAAATTATCAGTGCTGCCACTATCAATAACCATCTGGCAACATTTCCCTTGGACTTTGCATACTGTCCTGAATAAAGCTTTCCTTTGCAGCGGTTCAGTAGCCACCTCCCTCATTGGCTTAAGTAAGATTTTATGAATCACCAGAGATTCTCCTCTTTCTAGTGCATCTTCTTCTTCTGTTACCGCTGCCGCTGTTGCTTCTTCTTCAGCTGGAGCAACAATTTCATTCCTCTGCTTTATGTCTGTATTCTCTGGGCACTCAAAAGCTCTGTGTCCCGGCTTGTTACATCTGTAACATCTTATTTCTCTGCCTCCTCTTCCTCTGGAAAAACTCCCTTTGCCTCCTGCATCACCTTCTCTAGGTGCATGCTGGGTTGAGCTACTGCTAGCTCCTTCTTTAGGTGTTGTAGATCCTCCTCTACCACCTTGACTTCCCTTTCCTCTGAAAGTCTCTTTCCCTCTGGCAGACTTCTTCCTTATGAGTTTTTCCTCGGCTTTCAGCGCTAGATGATAAGCTTCCTCTACTGTTTTAGGAGACAGCAAACTGATCTCATCTTGAATGTCCATTCGGAGGCCATTCATGTATCTAGCCACCTTCTCATCCATGTCTTGGGCTTCACCAGCTCTTATGCTTATTTTATAAAACTCTTTTTTATACTCTTTTACTGTTAAAGCTCTCTGTCTAAGATTTTGCATTTGTCTAAACAATGTTTGCTGATAATTACTTGGCAAGAACTTACCTCTTAACTTTGCGACCATTCGGCTCCAGTTCTTGATTGGCTGCTTACCAAGTCTCTTCCTTTCCGCCTGCACACCATCCCACCAAAGTGCTGCATGGAATTTTAATTTGGTGACAACAAACTTCACTTTCTTCTCATCCTCTGTTTCTTCGTAATCGAAGAATTTCTCCATGCTGTTGATCCAGTCGATCAATTCTTCTGGATTTAATCCTCCTTGATATACTGGTACTAATTGGTTCCATGGCCTCGCTGTGGATTTTAACACTGACTGGAAGAATCTCATCTCAGGAGTAACCTGTACAGCTTCCTCCTCTTCAGCAACTTCAACTTCAGGCTCACTGACATCTCCATCATCTATATTTCGACCTGTAGTTAAAGCATCGACTCTAGCTCGCAGCTCCTCCATTGATTCAAATAATTCAGCATTGGCAGCAGGTCGTCCTCTTCCACCACGTCCTCGTCCTCTTCCAACTCTGAAGGCCATCCTTCTTCTGCTCCTGAGATTCAATTCAATGTCAGTCGTTGGCTCTGATACCACTAATGATGGTGGGGAAGCAGGCTTTAATGATAGTCTCCCTAATCGTCCAGATATCTCTTCTATGGCTTGGTCAACTTCCGTTCCTCCTATCCTCGGCACATCAGTCATCAGACTGCCCTAGGATCTCTTCAATAATTAGATTAACACACATAGCAGCTCTTCTTTAAATTCTGGACATAGTCATATGTCAACGCAGACTTATAGCAGACTTATCCTTTTCAATTCTCAACCAATATGCCAACGCATACAACTGGACAGACTTATATTTAATACGCTCCCGCAGTCTATGTTTAACTTGGTAGGACGCAGCGCTTTAAGGGTTAACCGTTATGTATATATGCGCAATAACTGAACCGATCATCAATTAAATTCTAACACAAATTGTCATATACATACGACATTCAGCTACAATTTTCCACCTGTGATCGCTGGTCAAGCATACATGGCATATCTCTCTCCCAATAATAGATAAGGTAATAGCATCATTCGTCTTATCTTCAACTAGTGATCGCTGCTCGATAATCTTCAATCGATGCATACAAAGCACGCCATGGACAGCGTTAAAACAAAACAGGGACGCAAAATCTAGTGTGGACAGGTTCGCTCTTCAAAGGAGACCACAGCATAATAGCAGATTCGGCAATCTATATTACATAACGTCAAGCACTAACAGTTAACAATTACAGCATTCACGCGCTGGAAAAGAATGCCAAAAAAACAGAGTAATGTACAACAGTTTATATGGTGGAAACTAGAACCATCAGCAAGCAACCTTTATTCCATCGTTTATCAATATATATACATTACAGAGCCTGAATACAATAGCGCCGAGTGCACAACTTTTTCCTTTTTTGCTTTAAAGTGATTACTCAGGCGCTTGAGCGCTTTTCTGGCTTTATTCTACTTTATATTTTTGTTTTTTTTTTCTTCTAAGGATAAGTCCTCTCCTCTTACAGGGAAAAACATGAATGATTTAAAGCCTGAGAGCTTTATTACAATGCCTGATTTATTGCTAGATTTATTCCAATTTTTAACTAAAAAAAACATAGAAAGTGCAGACTAAAGGACCCCACTCCCTTGCCTGTAATTTTGTTTTTGGATTTTTGGAATAATTTGGGAGATTTTTCCCTCTGAGTCCTATGCTCCCGCATCAGAAGGATGAGAGAGAGGACTTTAGAGAGAGGAGGAAAGAGGGGGTAGAGAGAGAGGAGGAGAGAGGGAGGGACAAATAGTTTGAGTTGGAAGGGGAGTGGGGGAGAGAAGAAGAAGGAAATAGAGAGAGAAAAATAGAAAGAGAGAGATGGAGAGACTTAGGAGAGATGGAGAGACTTAGGAGAGATGGAGAGAATGTGTATATGTTTGGATTTGAGATAAAGAGTTAAAGCATCAGAGATAGAGGGAGAAATAAATATTGATGGAGGGGGTTGGAGGGAAGAACATTTGTTGCACTATATGCATTGATTTTAGTGTAGATGGTGATTTCTAATACTATAATATTGCTTCCACTAGGTGACTTGATTTTAGTCTAGATGTTGATTTATAATGATATATGATTTCTTGAAATCGATGCATTAATTTCAGTGTAGATGTTGATTTATAGTCATATTTGATCGCTTGTACTAGATGCATTGATTTCAATCTAGATGATTTCTAATTCTGTTTGATTGCTCACACTAGATGTGTTGATTTTAGTGTAGATGTTGATTTATAATTCTATTTGATTGCTTGCACTAGATGCATTGATTTCACTAAAGATGTGTATTTCTAATTATATTTGATTTCTTTCACTAGATGCATTTATTTTAGAGTAGATGTTGATTTATAGTGCTATTTTATTGGTTGCATTAGATGCATTACTTTTCAGTGTATGTCAGAAAGGAAGTTGGGGAATGCGCCGAAACAACTAGCGAACCACCAACAATAGATGATAAGTAGCCCTCATCAGTTGTTTCCAAATCGACAGAGGAGGTAAAATATGTTGGTTTCCTTTCCGTTTCGTCTTCACATATTATGATTTATGTTGGAGAGTTGGAGATCCCAATTACAAGGACAAACATGAGGCTCCTTACCAGTATGAGGAATGAGGAGGAAAAAGAACTTGGTGTTAATAACCAAGGAATAACTCAACCGTTGGAGGTGTTGCAGAGACCTCAATTTCCAAGCTTGAGGTACACCGAGGGAGAATGCTCGAAGGTGTTAGATTCTTCCGAGACATCGTCAAAATCGTCGAGGAAAGAGAATGATGGGAACACATCCCCATCATCCCATCATAGTTTCCATTCTAGGGAGAGAACTGAGGAAAGCTCTCATCGCCATAATGACATCAGAGATAGCAAGGAAAGGTATAACCAGTTTCAATATTCGAATGTTCATTACGATTATAATCATGTTGTTAATGATGAACATAAAACATGGAATTGAAAGACATGTACCTTTTTTGGATTACATAAACATACATTTTCTAAGGGTTAGAAAAGAATGGCAGCACACAAAAGGATGAGGTGTGAAAGACCCTCTCAACAGCAGGTAATGAAACATGTTAAGTAGATTTGGAGGAGGAAGATGTATTGCAGTCATTGCAATAGAAATGGCCATCAAAGAGCCACTTGTTGGAGGCTCCACCCAGAGTAGCGCCTTAAAGACAAAGTGTCAATGCATGAATCAGGTGAAACACTTGTTCAACAAGCAAAACCACCACAGGGGGATGAACTATTGACAGCGATAAGTGAAAAATGGTTTCTAGATATGTTAGTGTTTCATGGTCGTGATTTTGTAAATCATTTGTTGCAATTTAAAATGTAAAATTGATGATGTGTTTTCCATCACTTGTTAAGCAACAATGATGTGAGGTCTTATTTTGAGTTGCATGATAAACTCTGAAAGTGATGTCGTGTTTCCATCACTTGTCAAAGAAAAAAAATGGTGTTTGGCCTTATGTTTGTAAATCATGTGTTGAAGTGATGATATTTTTTTCAATCACTTGTTGAAGCAACAACGATACGTTGGCCTTGTTTTCGTAGATGGGGTATTGTGTCCATCTCGATGTAAACTTGACCATCAAGTATGTGTTATAAACTCGTGGCAAGTGTTGGATGCTTGGGTCATTAGTTGGTCATGTAAGTCAAGCACGTAATTTGAAAAACAATGTGCTATAGGTTGCAGGTGTCGGCTCATGCTTAGGGCCCCGAAGAACAAAGGTGAAGGAGAGGGAGGTGAGACCTTATAGAGGCTTGTGATGCAGACAAGGTACATAAAAGTTGCAGAGTGTTTTTCATGCCTTTGGAGGACCAAAAGCTCCTCGATGGGGAGGATTTATCTCTGTGGCTCTAGAGACACACACATGACAAAGAGGGCTTATAAAAGCTCGAAAATAAAAGGGATCAGAATGATTTTGAACGAAGACAAAAGCATACATCTCGTTGTCCTAATCGCGGCGATGTGAACAGTTTGTTAATCCAAGCTCATATGAGGGAGAACGAGCCAGTCAAAGTTCTGGTCAAAGTTGGGTTGTGGGCTAGGCTTAAGTGTCCTACAAGTTGACCAACCCCGGGGCATGAAACCTAGCTCCTGAAAGTGGTTGAAATTGTGGCCTCGTTAATTTGCCCAATATCCATTATTTTCAAAAGATTTGAGAAACACCTCTATTTTTATAAAAGTAAAAAAAAATTATAAATGAGGTGGCGGGTCACCACCCCCTTTGAGTTTCTCTGCACCCATGATATTGGATTCCACCTCCAAGGCTGCATCTTGCATTTTAGCTAGAGAAGCACATCTTCTCTCTCTTAATAGTAGGCAGAAATCAGAATCAAAGGCATTGGCATAAGTGAGTTTGGCAGAGGTGGGGGTAGGCTTCACTTCAGCTGGTATCTTGCTATACATACGATTGAATCTTTTATTCAAATCGGACAGTAGCTCCCCATTTTCCCTTTTCAAGTTGTCAAACTCAGTATGGTAATATAGCAGGTCTTTCTTATCTCCCCAATGCTTTAAAAACACATCATCTAATGCTTCAATGTCTGCTATAGACCTAGGGGTCAACTCTTTGAACCACTTTCTAGCCTCTCCATCAAGGCTTTGGACAAATGCTCTCATCCACACATCATCTTCACTGATATCTAAGTTATTATCATAGTTATAAAAAGACTCAAGGTGTTCTTTAGTTGTTACTCCCTTTGTCCCAATGAACTTAGGCATGTATTTATGATATTCTCCTGTAGGCATGGCATTCAAAGGAATAAGTGGGACCAAGGGTCCATACCTAGTAGCTATGATTCTTTCCATTTTGGTGGGCGCTTGTGGACCTGCCATGACTGGTGTAGATGGAAGGGTGCTGGCAGTTTGAATGATAGGAAGCTGAGAAATGAATGACAGGGCTGAAGGAAAGTGATGGACTAGAAGGGAGGTTTCCTTTGGACTGAGATGCAAAGGGGACTTTTTTAAATAGGGAGCTTTATGAATCTCTAAAAATATTTCTTCGCTGCTAGTACTACATGCTATATTTTCAACATGTAGATGCTCTGTTACAAGCCTTTCTGGCAGAGATACATAAGATTGTTTAGGCTTACCTGATCCTGATGCTTCCTTCTGTGATGTCTTTCTTTGGTTGACAATCTTCTCAGGGTCATGTACTGGGTTAGCTGGTGATTTTTGAGGATTTCTCCAAGTATGCCTCACAAACTGAGCCAGAACTGTGATGTGGAGTCGCCCAAAAGGTTATTCCTACAGTAGAGTCACCAGATAGATGATTACAACCAAAAATGTGTCCAGACTTCGTCTATCATCAAAGCTGGATCTGTGTCGTTCTCCCAGGGAAGCTGAGCTTCAATCTCCTCTCCCCGGCAACGACGCCAATTATGTTAGGATTCCAAGAAACTCTCCTAGGTTGTAGCTTAGAGATGCCTGATAACATATAAATTCAACTATTGTTGCAAGGTTTAATGGAAGGAATGATGGTTTGGTTCAAGCCAGATAACCACTTCTACTCTGTTTCACTTCAGACATGCATGAACACCCTCAGACTACAAGGCTTTAGACCACCAATGCTCACAGTTTAGATATTAGGTGAATATGGAGAATACTAACCACACCAGCAAATGCACAATACCATGTGATGGCCGGCTGCAACTAGTACAGAAACCTGCAAATCTAATCTATTAATGCAAAGACAAGATGAAAACTCTCCTACATTAGATAGAAAGAAACCTTAGCAACCTATTCAGTGATGCATTCGAGATTCTAACACAGAGATAAGATGATAGTTATCTAGTGTTAAACATCAAGAGATCAAGAACACAACATATCAGGCACAAGCTTAGAACAGAGGAAAACAGAGAGTGAGCAGTTAACAGCAAAAGAATCTTGTATTTGCTGAAAATGAAGATGAGACGTTGCAAGTGACAAATTGTCTACAGTCTCCAGATGTTGAACCTTACATCAAATGCCAACCTTGATTACATCTTGCTCCTGGGTATTATAAGTTTACATTACAATGGAACTTGGCCGTTTAGGTAAGGAGGGGTCATAATTGACCACCAACTACATTTAACTGCTTAATGGAGTCTCTGAATGAGGTTGCTTGTTTCAGTGGGTGAATCTGATCTGTTCAGGTGATGTGTTGTCGTTTAGGCAGTTGGAGTGCTCGTACTTGTGGATTCCATGACTGATAAATTCAGTTACAGAGTCGTGTTGTGTCCTTTTATCCTTTTGTCCATGCTTTCTGTTTAATGTGGTTTTTGGGGATATTACTGTAACTGATGCTGGTAAAGTTGGTCGTCTCCTTATTCAGGCAACAGAATGGTCATAGGACGTGGAATGCATAGGTAGGTGGACGATTTGGGTGAGCGAGAAGAATGACTGCCGGATCAAGGAAATGAATGGCGGAGATGGCTTGGCAGAGGCTATCAACTGAGGTGGGAGTGGGATGTGCTAGGGCCCTTGGATCTTCAGCGGACAGATCGTATAATGATCGGGCGACGAAGTTGCACGGGTGTTTAACAGGTGAGGGCGATTTGACCGGGCGGTAACAGTTTTCATCGCACCTCTTTTGGGCACTAAGTGGTAAATGCCCGGGGGCGAGTGATTCCACTCAATGATCGACATGTAGCAGTGGATGAGAGAGAAAAACTACTCTCGTCGCACGCGATTTCTTGATCAAGTTGATGGAGCGATGTATGCGAAGACCGTTAGATCTGGTGGAGATGATCAGACGGTGGAAAATGGTCGAGCAGGTCATCTTTATCAAGTGCAATGTGGGCCATTAGATTATCGGGGAATGATCAATGACGGGAATGTGATGAGGGGTTTATGAGCGCGTGAGGGCATATGGGTAAGGTTTTATGGTTGGTTTGGCTTTGAACTCAAAGCTAGGGCCAAAAGGGACTTTGTTGAATTTTAGAAGGTTTATTCAGGGAATGGGAAAGGTTTAGAGGTGAACGGGGTGAAGGAAGAAAGGGAAAAATGACCAAATGTGGGGCCCCTTTGGAAACAACCAAACAGGCCATGCTTCCTTCTGTCCTTAGAAGGTCAGTGTTGCATAGCAGAGCTAACACGGCTAGGTAGGCAGAACTTTACATATAAAAGTGGAAGAGCTATCTCAGATGGAGGAAATGGAGAACTTAGTGAAAATCGTAGAAAAAGACAAGGAAGAAGAGGAGAACCCCTGATCGGGGTGTAGCAACGTGGAGGAGGTGGGTCAGTGGAGATGGGACTGGGAAGTGGTAGGCAGTGTCCACACAAGGGCAAGGACAGGACTAAGAGTGGGAAGTGGAGGGAGAGGATAGGGTGAAGGGCAGGTGGATGGATAGGGCAAGGAAGGAGCAGACCCTGAGAGCAGGCCGATGGAGATGGGAAAGGAAGACGACAAGGACAGCAAGGGGGCCAGCGGGAGTGTGGGTAGGAGGATGCCAGCAAGTGGCAGGACGAGGGAAGAGGATGCACGGCAGGAGCATCCGAGATGCTGGGCTCCAGCGCCAAAGCGGCAACCCCAGTAATATCCTTAGATGAGGAATGAATAAGAGGTCCAGCTACATCTTGTTGAAGTTTCATGATGAATAATTTTTACTTGTTAAACTTGAATTGCAGTATAGATAGTATGGATAATGTTGTTAGGCTGGTAGAGAAAGACTTATTTAAATTTTGGACAACCTTTAATGCTGACAGGTGGCTACCTAGTTTCCTTCGGGTAGGTGAGGCCCCGTGGAACAAATGGAAAATTTGATTTTGGACAGATAATATAAATAGCGAAAGTACTACCAAGTTCACAAAAAAAAATGTGCCTTTTGAAAAGATTAATCATGCTTAGGGTAAATTAATTCGGTTTTAAATAATTAATCATGTCATTTAATCACGATTAACCATTTAAAATGGTAAACTTTTATCAAGAAAGAAAGGTACAGTGAAAGTGTACCTTCTTGGAATTTGAAACGGTGACTTATAATTATTAAGATAGAAACTGTGACCTATAATTAACATAGGTGTTGAATGTGAAATCACTTGGGAAAGTTGGGATTATCAATATTATTATTGATTTTTAATCGCTGCAAGACCTTTTTGTTAATTTACATAAAATATCCTTTAGATACATAATTTATAAGATTGATATTCATAAGAATTATTTTCATAAAGAATGTTTAGGAAAGGGAGTTAAAGGTACTACTGACATAAGTAACATTTAATTATAACATAGGTGTTGCATGTGAAATCACTTCTACAAGTTGAGATTATCTATAGATTTATATGTTAATTTACATAAAATATCATTTCTATACATAATTTATAAGATTGATATTCATAAGAACTATATTCATAAAGATTTTTTTTTTCTGAAAAAGAATTAAAAGTACCATTCACATAAGTAACATTTAATTATAGCTCAAGTTATATTGGGAAAGTAATTTTGAAATGATATATATTTTATGTGTTATAGAGTAGGTTGATCTATTAATTTGAAATATATATTAAAAATAAAACTAAAAAACACATTTTTGTTAACCATTAAACCTATTTAAATTATAATATATAATTTATTTGTTAAATAAATAAGATGAAATTAAAATTAATAAATTTTTAAAAATAATCCAAATATCTAAAATTTTAAATCCATGAAATGTGTGGACGAATAGGTTTTGAATATTTAGATTATCCATCAAGTCATTGTCAAGAGGTGGAAATCGAGGTAAGAGAGTGAGTGTGAAGCCGCGAACAGGGGTTAAATTTGATGCCCGTATGCCCGTATTTCGCATTTTTACCCGTAAAATACGTTTCAGTTTTAAACCTCCACGTCATGCGCAACTTGCCATTCATTTTCAAAAACGTCATATTGACGGGCATGTTTAAAAATTAAAAGTTAAAAAAAAAAAAAATTATAATTTTTTTTATATATATATTTAACCTTACGTCATATATTTTTTATACCTGTAGGCTGTAAGATAGAATGTGGCGACTGGATTGTTGAATAATTGTTTGTGACTGGATCATGTCAAATGACTCAATGAGACTCGGCACAGTACGAATCTCTCTCCCCATCTCACAAGTTGCTACAGGCTACAACCTACAGGGCTCTTGACGATGTGGCGATTTGGTTGTGAAATAATTATAATATTAATAATGACAACGACTGGATTGTTGAATAATAATTACTATAATTTAGAACTTTTTGGAATGACTATGGCATTTTTAATATGGTGTGAATCTGTAACAGTGTAACCTTATAAATTTATAATCCCCAGACTCCGGTCGGGGCAACTTGCAAGTTTAGCGTTTATTGAAAAATTACAGTGATCAGATGGCTATCAGATCTGCGGATTTTGCATTCAATTCACATTCGGGTTTACCGCTTGAGCATTTAGAATGAAACTTACCACTGTTACCAGTTACCAACTTACCACCTGTAAACTTTAATATGTACAAGATTCCATTAATGAGTCCTGTCGTGGCCCGCGGGGAAATAATCCATCGCTTAAAGCTTTATCGTCAATTTACCACCGAATCCCGATCACTTTTGAATTTGTGATGTGTTGTAGCCTGTAAGTTGTAACTTCTTACCTCAATATTCCATATGAAGAGAGCAAAAATAGTGATGACTATGACAGCGAATGATAGTAGACGCGCCATGGGAAAAGAAACAAAAGCACCTACAAGCTGCAACAGCTACTTAGTCAGTCCACTGAGTTGATATGAGGTTATGAGGAGGAGAATTATATATCATATGGTGTAAGTCGCAGAGGACTTCCTGCTAACCTAGCATAGTACTGTTTTGTTGGTCGACTCATCGAAAATTTAAACAGAAAACTTTGGGTAAGCGTGCTCAGTTGCCGCGGACAATGAAGAGTCCCAGCGCTCAGTTGGATTTTCATTAAAAAAATACGATTCTGGGAATGTATGC
The DNA here is from genome assembly GCA_031772625.1 of Pinus tabuliformis. Classification (NCBI taxonomy): domain Eukaryota; kingdom Viridiplantae; phylum Streptophyta; class Pinopsida; order Pinales; family Pinaceae; genus Pinus; species Pinus tabuliformis. Next base: position 1,088,698,925 of record CM062807.1, read on the forward strand.
CCTAGGACCCCAGTCATCAACTATACAGATACTTTTTTGCTAGAGACGCTACACACAGTTAAAACCAACATCAACCCCAAAAGCATTCTCGTCGTGTGTCTAGTGCGATTTCTGTTGAGTTTTCAGCGTCTGTCATAAGTTTATATCCTTCGTCGTGGCGGAAGAGCAATGCCCAACTCAAATTTTGCGTTGCCAAGTTTTTGAAATCCCTCCCTTTCTCTCTGTACAAATAAAAACTACACTGTTATAGCTGGTAATTTCTTGAAGTGATTCATGGATGATATAATTGTGTGGTGCCAAATTTTACATAATATTGAGTAAAAAAATTAGGAATTCAAATGTGAATTAGTGGAAGACATAAACTGAGAAGAAAAAATTACAAACTAAGCACAATATCATAAAACTGCAAGGGATAGTCAGCCTATCGATAAAACATCCAGAAATTGATATAGGCTATAAAACTTACATTGGATAGAACCTAGTTGAGAACTTAATCAGTTTCTGAGCTCCACGGGTGCAGCCTCTAAACAAAATATTGGCAAAAACCTGAACTCGTACTACATAAAATAGAGGAATAGCTCAAACTATAATATAATAGAGAGATGGAAAATTTAAAATTATTACCAGTGTGACAAGGCGCATAGGTAAGGTGCCACGGTAAGGTGGAACAATCGAAGCGTGCAACTTTCCATAAGCATCTAGAAGCCTAATGCATTCGGATGCCTTCAGTGGAAAATTTATGAGCCACTCGACATGAATGGTAGTGAGAAAGTAGTCGATAAATATACCATAAGTGGATTTGTGAAAAGGTAGGGTTTGGAAGGTAAATATTGACTGTCAATTCCCATAGCTCATTTCCAGCGTTGATGGAATAGATAGTGCGCACATGTGTTCACATGGACCCAAGTTGGATGTGTCTTTGTGAAGGTTAGTTTATCTGGCGCCGTTGTCCGTCTGCTTTTAGTGTAGTATTAGTCCCTGATTTTTTTTAGTTTCTTTTTGGTTGGCCATGAATGAAATCTTCTATTTCAAAATTCCAAAATTGTAAATAGGACAATGACAGAATGCTGAATCAATTAATATGTTGTTGAATTCTAAATGTTGTTGAATAGTGAAAGTACTACCAAGTTCACAAAAAAAAAATGCGCCTTTAGAAAAGATTAATCATGCTTAGGATAAATTAATTAGGTTTGAAATAATTAATCATGTCATTTAATCACAATTAACCATTTAAAGTGGTAACCTTTTATCAAGAAAGAAAGACACAGTGAAAGTGTACCTGCTTGGAATTTGAAACGGTGACTTATAATTCTTAAGATAGAAACTGTGACCTATAATTAAATAGGTGTTGAATGTGAAATCACTTGGGAAAGTTGGGATTATCAATATTATTATTGCTTGTTAATGGCTGCAAGACCATTTTGTTAATTTACATAAAATATCATTTTCGATACATAATTTATAAGATTGATATTCATAAGAACTATTTTCATAAAGATTGTTTAGGAAAGGGAGTTAAAGGTACTACTGACATAAGTAACATTTAATTATAACATAGGTGTTGCATGTGAAATCACTTCTACAGGTTGAGATTATCTATAGATTTATTTGTTAATTTACATAAAATATCATTTCTATACATAACTTATAAGATTGATATTCATAAGAACTATATTCATAAAGATTTTTTCTGAAAAAGAATTAAAAGTACCATTGACATAAGTAACATTTAATTATAGCTCAAGTAATTTTGAAATGATATATATATTTTATATGTTATAGAGTAGGTTGATCTAATAATTTGAAATATATATTAAAAATAAAATTAAAAAACACATTCTTGTTAACCATTAAACCTATTTAAATTATAATAATATATAATTTATTTGTTAAATAAATAAGATGACACTAAAATTAATAAATTTTTAAAAATAATCCAAATATCTAAAATTTTAAATCCATGAAATGTGTGGACGAATATTTAGATTATCCACAAGTCGGTGTCAAGAGGTGGAAATGGAGGTAAGAGAGTGAGTGTGAAGCCGCGAAGGAGGAGAGGAAAAGGCGTAAGTACGGAACCAATTAAACACGTGGAATATTAAAATAGGGAATCAATTAAGCACGTGGAATATTAAAATAGGGAGGCAATGTGGTTACTCTTAATCTGGAATATTAAAATAGGGTGGAGTTTAGGTACGGAACCAATTAAAGACGTGAAATAATTAAAATACTTTTTACATGTGGAGCCAATGTGCTTAGTCTTAGTCTTTGAAACAAATTATTCCCGACAGGGGAGGGATTGGGTTGGGTTGTTCGCTAGTGGTTTTGAATGCCATGCCCCGGCGGTTTTCAACAGAGATGGCTCCCTCCTCTCCTCTTGTGAAATTTGGAGTTTCTCGACAGAGATCGCTTAAGATCTCCTGATCTAAGCTATGGACAATTTAGTGAGTGAGAGTGTAAAATGAGTAAATATATTAAAACATATATATATATATATATATTGCAATCAATTAAAACTATAATAAATTAATTGTTATATGATAAATTGATTTATTAATTTGAAATTATAATTAAAAATATTAAAATAATAATAATATATATTAAAAATGAGAAAAATACATTTTATTTGCATTATAACTTATTTGTTAGAATTAATATTAATAATAAATTTTTGAAAATAATCTCATCATCTAAATTTTTAAATCCACATATGGTTTGGAGAAATGCGAATGGATAAGTTTTGAAGGCATGCATGCAGTGTCATTATCAAATTGAAAACGGTATGACGTACTCCTCCTCAACAGGAATGGGTTGGGTTTTGAATATTCATACTTCAAGAGACTGTAACTGTAAATCAGATTCTCCGGCATCAAGTGGGTCCCAATCGAGCTAAGAGATATGTTACGTATCGAACCGAGCGAACACAGTGGACGTATATCCCTCATCTAATTAAGCTGTCGATTATTTAGTGAAATTATTGGAACTTCAAATCTTATTTAACTCAAAAATTTCGCCTAAAAATTGGAACTTCAAATATTATTTAACTCAAAATATGTGAAAGTACGTTTCAGAATATTTTCAAACATTCAGTCGTCTCTCTCTCAATTTGAAGGGCGGGCTCCAATGGGAGAGAATAAGAACCTATTTTCGGAGAGGAGAGGAGAGGAGTAGAAAGTACGTTTGAATATTTTACAACTATAAGCTTTCTTTTATTAAGAAAGAAAGAAAGATACAGTGAAACTCATGCACTTCTTGGAATTTGGAACTATTATTAGAAACACTCTATCTTGGTTACATTTATTCTCTTGGAGTAAAGAGTAAAAATGGATAGTTGCTCACATTTATTTATTCTAAACCTGAAAGTTTAGTTGTTGAATTATTGAATAGGAACGCTCTTGAGAACGACTGTTTCGATGGTGAGGCCCGGCCCAAATCCAAATAGAACTCCCATTTCCAATCCCTCTCCGGTGGTTGAACATCCGTTTTGTAGAGACGCCTTCCTCGTCTGATCCAATATGAAGTGGACGCACGCACTGGACATGTTTCCGTACTCGCTCATAACGTGCCTGGTGGGTATCAGTTTTGTGGGATCCAGATTGAGCTTGGCCTCCACCCGATCAAGGATGGCACGTCCTCCGGGATGAACAACCCAGAACAACTTGTTCCAGTCGGATATTTTGAACTGACTGAACGCCTCGACCATACAGTTTTCAATGTTGGCAGAGATTAGATCCGGAACCGCGCCTTTGAGTTGGAAGGTCAGCCCGACCTCTCTCACCTTCCCACCGATGGCTCCCTCGCTGTTGGGAACAACTGTCTGGGCTGTCCAAACGATTTCGAAACAGGCCTTCTCCACTTGAGGGATGGGATCAGCTCCCACGATGAGGGCAGAAGCACCGTCGCCAAACAGAGCTTGCCCCACCAGGCTGTCCAGGTGAGTCTCGGAGGGTCCACGAAAGGTAACGGCGGTGGTTTCACTACAGATGACCAGCACCCGAGCTCCTCGATTGTTTTCGGCAAGGTCTTTCGCCATTCGAAGAACGGTGCCTCCGGCGAAGCAGCCATGTTGGAACACGCCCACTCTCTTCACACTCGGGTGCAGCCCCAGCAACTTGGCTACCTCAAAGTCTGCTCCGGGTAGATCCGGAGTCGTTGTGCTGCAAAATATGAGATGAGTGATCCCAGACTTGGACTGCCCCCACTCCTGAATGGCCTTTTCAGCAGCCTCTTTTGCCAGCCGGGGCACCTCCATAGCCAACATTGCCTGTCGTGCGTCCAACGATGGCACCTCCACGAACGCGCACACATCGGGATTCTTCTTGAGAATCTCCTCCGTGAGGTACATGTATCTCTGTTTTATTGCTGACCTTTCACCTGCATGGAGCCATATGTATGATGATTAGAAAAACTAACCTCAATTTTTTTTTTTTTTGTATATTCATGATTCATCACATGATTTAAATTATAATCAATCAACCTAATATCTGAAAAATATTACAGCCACTAAATATTACAATAATATCCGAAAAAGTTACCGCCACTAAATTTGAAAAGTAAGCAGTGCAGATTTCGGAATCTCTCACTTGTTTGACTAGCTGGGTGGCTAATGTAATAATAAAAGAAAGTTTGTGCTACGCTAAGTATTGCAGATTTCAGAATAATATTTCTTCGCATGTGACGCTACGCTAATATTGATTAAGTATTGCAGATTTCAGAATAATATTTCTTCGCATGAAAACAGGACAGGTTGGTTTTTGTAATAAGAATAAAATTTCTTCGCATGAAAACAGGACAGGTTGGTTTTTGTAACAAGAATAATATTTCTTCGATCACATGATTGATTCATGAATCGCGCCAGAACAGAATGAAGAAACTGAAACTGAAACTTACATATTCGCTTGAACTTGTCCTTGAGCTCTGTGTTATGCTCGTTACCGGTGATTCGAAAGTAGAAATCTGGATATGTGCTCTGATCCACAGCATTGGGTGGATTGGCAGTGCCGATAGCAAGGATCGAAGCGAAGCCATCTGCCCTCTGCAACTTCCTGAAACCTTCAAAATCAACGCCCCCCATCTCTGCTATGCTATGAGGAGGTTAAGCCTAGTACCAAACCCTGGAAAACAAATCTCAATATTTACTTTACTCTACTTTACTTTGTTGTTCTCGTCGAATAGCTATAAGAATCTCTAAATCTATAGCTATTTTATACACTTTGATATGACATAAATATGATTATATAATAATGCATCAATGGATGAATTAGTGCACGAGTCCAATACCATGGGTTCGATTTATTATTAATATCATACTGATGACTTATGCTTGCTTTGTTTGAATATCTCGAGTCAACACCAACCAAACCATACAGCGATGTCATGGTATTGTGAATGAATGAATGGGTTTTGAATATTCATACGTACATACTCCAGGAGAGGAGAGGAGACGAGACTGTAAATCATCAGAAACGTGATTGTACACGTTTTGAATATTCACATTATCCATCAACTCGGTCGAAATCGACTGTGAAGCCGCCCGCCCGCCAATGAGGAAAAGGAAGAAAATATAATATAGTGAGTGACGTGACATATCACATGAATCTAACCTCACCAACCTTCCTTCCTTCTGGTGCACTGCGAGGTAATTACAAATCCACCCAGTATCACATTAATCTAACCTCACCAACCAACCTTCCCTTCTGGTGCACTGCGAGGTAATTACAAATCCACCCAATATGTTTAGTCTTAGTCTTAGTCTTGGTCTTTGAAACAGATTATTTCCCAACCCAAACCATCTTAGTCTTTCAGACAAATTATTCATACTGTGGTTTTCAATGCGGGTTTGCCAAATTATTCATACTTGGGTTTTCAATGCGGGTTTGCCAAATTATTCACACTTGGGTTTTCAATGCGGGTTTGCCAAATTATTCACACTTGGGTTTTCAATGCGGGTTTGCCAAATTATTCACACTTGGGTTTTCAATGCGGGTTTGCCAAATTATTCACACTTGGGTTTGCCACATTATTCATACTTGGGTTTTCAATGCGGCTTTGCTAGCCATGTGGCTGCTGAGGCGGTTTTCCACTGTGACGTCCTCCCTCCTCTCTCTTGTCAAATTTCCAAGATCGCTTAAGATCTCCTCATCTAACCTATCGACCTGCAAAATGTGTAAATATATTCCAACTTTGAATTCTATTTACTAAAAACAAAAAAAATCACCTAAAATTAAAATTTGGAACTATAGCTTCTTATAAATTATTTCACAATAGAATGGTTGTAAATCAAAATGGTCCATTTCAAAAGCATATAAATTACTTTAATTTTTTGAAATCAAAATAATTTTGGCAACAGCTAAATCCTACCCCTTTATGGAGCACTAATAAGTTATTCTAAGTAGCATTGTTAAGTTATCTATGGATAGGTTTTATTTTTAAATAGATACACTAAATAAATAGAGGTATATTAAATATTATATTTTAAATTTAATTATTTTTTTAGAATAAATTAAATAAAATCAATAATACATTTACATTTATAAAATTAATGATATATGACAATAAAATTATATAAGTAAATCTACTTATTTCTTTTAACATTCTATTAATGGTTTTCAAGCATGGGAGGGAGAACATGAAACAAGTGAAAAAACCTTTACGATATTCATTATATCCCTATGAAGTTCCTTTCTCTATTTAGTTTGTTTATCCATGACGTTCCTTTTGGGCATTGGTTTGTTGAGTATTGGAATGATTGTCGCTACTTTTAGAAATTATTGATGTTAAAATAGTTTAAATGATGTTTATATGTGAAAAATTACAATGAGATTCAATTATTGATTAATTGAGTGACATTTTTAAAAAACAAGTATGTCAAACTACTCATTGAAAGTGGAGATATGCACCATGAAATATATTTATTTTGAATAATAAACTAATCTTAAATTTTATAAAAAAATTATAATATTATTGAACAATATTTATATTTTAATTTATCCATAAGTAAAAATGAATATGCTTACTATAAAACATATTTATTAATATTATAAAATATTATGACTATAAAGCATATTTATTAATATTATAAAATATTATGATTATAAATATGTTTTATATAGTCAAAATATTAATAAAAATGGATATTTTTATTATATATTTTTTCAAGGTTTATGAAAATATTCCAAATATCATGTTTTATAATTTTTTATATTTCAAAATCATTTTCTATTCATACATTTTATTTTCAAATATATAAAATATTTAAAAGTACTTTAAATATTATATGTTATGGTATTTATATTTTGTAACCATTTATTTTTTATACGTATTTTCAAAATGGACCAAATTATATATTTAACTATAATATTAGAATTGAAGAATTTAATAAAAAATTATTAATTTACACAAATGTTATATTGTAAGTAGATCTATTAATTTGAAATTATAATTATATATATTAAAAATAAGAAAAACACATTTTCTTAACCATTAAATGTATTTAAATTATAATATATAACTTATTTGTTAAATAAATAAGATATTATTAATATTATATAATTTTTAAAATTAATGTAAATGTCTAAAATTTAAAATCTATGAAACGTTTTAGAAAAGTAAGGGTGGATGGGTTTTGAATATTCATACTTTACGAGAGTTTCTCCATCGAGTTAACATGTTCTCACATCCACCATAAATAAATAAAATTATATGCAACAAAACAATTACACGGTAACACATGAGTGATATTTTATAGTTTATTTTATGCCGCCAAAGGCTTTTAATAGTTTAGAGTCTATTAGAACCTACCGTCACTTCCATTCATACTCTCACATGTAACATGTTCTCACATACACCATAAATAAATAAAATTATATGCAACAATTACATGGTAACACATGAGTGACATTTTATAGTTTATTTTATGTAGCCAAAGGCTTTTAATAGTTTAGAGTCTATTAGAACCTACCGTCACTTCCATTCATACTGTTAAGATATAATTGGGTTGTATGAAAACATTGTTAATATTTAGTGGTAGAAACGTATCACGCTGAATATTCGGATTATCCATGAAGTGACGCAACTGGAATTCTATTAACTAAAAACAAAAAAAATCACCTAAAATTTGAAGCTATAGCAAAACCAAGATTGTACTTATAAATTATTTTACAATAGAATTGTTGTAAATCAAAATGGTCGATTTCAAAAAGCATGTAAATTACTTTATTTTTTGAAATGAAAACAATTTTGGCAACAACTAAATCCTACCCCTTTATGGAGCACTAATATGTTATTCTAAGTGGCATTGTTAAGTTATCTATTGATGGGTTTTATTTTTAAATAGATACACTAAATAAAGGTATTTTTTTTGTAAGCTAAGGTGGAGCCATTTCTATTATAATGGGTTAAAACCAGTGCATACATACGATGGCCTCAACCTGCCCCGTAGGGAAACCGGGTCTGTTGGCCATCTAAAGTTCTTAATAGCCATCCAAAAGCAAAATTTAACTAGTCTTCTTGTCCATGCTATATAAACTATTCATTCAAAAAAACTACCACTGTTTACTCGCTGCATTATGAAAATTAAACAAAGGGTGGCATGCTTTTCTACTTCCTAACTAAAGAAGAAATAGACATATCTTGACAAAGTCATTCTTCCATTGCGCTCGGCTGATGTTCCTCCTCTTTAACCTCCTGAGTGAGCTTCTTGAGCTGCTATTGGATCTCTTCGAGCTTGCCATCTTGCATCATGATGGTTATCTGCAGTTTGTTTATCTCCTTCTTTAGACTGGGAATGCCTTGGGCTAGTTCAGCCATCTCCATGGCTACCTGCTCCATAGCCTTAGCTAGCAGTCGCTTCATGACCTAATACACATGTAAGGCCTGTTTATATAGAGATATGCGACCTCTGGTATTTCCAGGGTCTGGTAACAGGTACTCCCAATCCTCCATCTCAGAGTCAGACTGCTCCTGGGTTGCTTCCTCTTCCAGGTGCTGAATTATTCTCCTAATGTCTGCATGCGTGTCTTTGCAATATGCCCTCTCTGCATACTGCACTTGGCGATTTATCGCTTTCCTTCCGCGTTTGGGTCCTACTGTCTTGGTTCATCCCTGATCCTGTCGACCTGCTTGCCACCATCCACTTCTCCCCTTGCAGCCCCTTCCTCATCCTACCCTGCCTGCATTGTATTCCTTTGCCCCGCTTCCCTGTCCTACTTCTCTGGCTGGTGCTCCCATGTCGGCTTCCTCTTCTTGGTCTATGTCCTTCCTTTCTCCTATATCCTCCGTTGCCTGTCATGTATTCTCCTGAATTCTCCCTTTACCTCTATCACTTCTCCTTACCTGTTGTTGCCTATCCCGTTCCAGGTCAAATGTCTCCTCTGTGTTTGCGCGGGTCTGTTCCTCTTCTTTCCATTGTTCTAACTTAGAACCTTCTGCTCACGCAGGTCTTCCTCCCCTGTTTCCCTGCATTGCAGTCCTCATACCGTCCTCAATTTTCCTGCTCTGAGTTTTCCCCAGCTCCGGAGGTCGATCCTGAGTAATTACACCTGCTCCGTCTACCACCTTTCCTTTCCTTCCTCCGTTCACCTCGAGAGCGCTCCTTGCATGCTTACCCTTATGCCTCCACCCATATCTATTCCCGCTCACCTGCCACCCTCCTCTGATCTGCTGTACCACCTTTCTCTGCCGCCTGCATTCACCATAATAGCCCACTCCTCCTCTGCCTTCCCTTGTGCATCCTGGTCCTTGTCCCATCACCGTTCTGTCGTCACCTCCCCCACCTCCGTGTTTGAGTTTATTCCTCTGTCTGCAGTTTAACATGATGCCCAGTCCACCTACCTTGTCATCCACCTGTCGTGATCTCTTGCTGTAAGGTGGCTCATAATTGCCACCCCACGTCCCTGTACTGCCTTCCCGTCTCATCATATTAACCACCCCGATCGGGGATTCTTCTCCCTTCTCCTTATTGCCTTGCATGTTCATTATCCTGAGTGATTATTGAGCTGAGCATTTCCATTCCCGGTTTGTTCATTACTGTTGGCTACATGTTATCCATTTTTCCTTCCTTGCATCCCCAGTTTGCCAGAAAGTCTGCAAATTTGTTTCCTTCTCTCTTTACATGACTGATGATTTTATAATCTATTCGCTTCAGGATGATAGCCATGTCTTGGAGTAACCCTGCCGTCCTCTAGCTCGCGACCACCTGCTCCCAGTCTTTCCCATTGTCGAGTTTCCTAAGCTTTCCAGTTACAATATGCGAATCTCCCTCAATCTCCAGGTTCCTATATCCATTTCTTATTGCTATTTTAATACCTTGGTATATGGCCATCATTTCTGCTTCATTGTTGGTCATCATGCCTCCTTTGTCTGCGTACACCCATCTGGTGCGACCTATACTATCCCTGAAGATGCCCCCAAAGCCTGCGGGGCCTGGGTTTCCTTTTGAGGCCCCATCGAAGTTCAATTTAATGAAAATTTCCCCTGGATATGTGAACTGTTCCTGGCTTTGTATCTGCATTATTTGATGCCTTTCCTTCCGGGGGTAAATCATATTGTATTCTATATTAAGTCTGGCTAAGATTCTTTTCTCCTCCGGATTTGTGTTCCATTCCTCCTCCTCCCATTCTTCGGCTAGAATGGTTTCTCTTATTGCTCCTTGAATTTTTCCCAAAGTCCTTCCCGGTGGACTATTTTTATCTCGAAATATCCTCTGGTTTCGTTCTTTCCACATAAACCATATGACAAATCCTATTGTTAAGCTCCATATTCTCTTTACTATGGAACTTGAAAAGTAGCATTTTCCCCATTGGCATATGGTCTTCTTTATGTTATTTGGGTCTCTATTAGATTTTCCAAAGAGGTTCCTTACCTCCTCCCATTGGAACTGGGCATAAGGACAGGCGTTCAGAAGGTGCTCTTGGGTCTCTGTATCCTATTTACAAAGGCTGCATCTGGGGGGGCCATGAAATCCTCTTTCTTGTAGCTTGTCCCACGTTCGGATTCTCTCTTTCCCTACTAACTAGACAAAAATAGTTATCTTCGGCCACCACTTATTCCCCCAAATTTGTTTCCAATCTATTTCTTCCTCTTCTCCTTCTTGCCGAGTAATTAGATAATAAGATTCCCTGACAGTAAAGGTCCCTTTTGTAGATTTTCCCCATCTGAGTATGTCTGGTCCCGTGCTGTTCCTGATTCTTCTTACATCCATCTCTTTTATTAAGGTCTCTTTCTGAATCTCATCAATGTTTTCATCCCATTCGTCAGGTTTTTTCCAGATCCGCCAAGTTTCATCTGCCTCATCTTCTTTCTAGTAATCTTTAACCAACTTTAAACCCCATCCTTGTTGCCTTCTGGTAAGTATTCTGAAGATTTTGAATATCGGTCATTCTGTCCCTTTGCTGCCATGCCTCCTCCCAGAATCGAGCTGTCCTTCCATCCCTGATTTCCCAAAAAGCAAATTTGTTTATGAGCTCCATGTTTTGGCTTGCTAGGTCCCAGATTGAGGATCCTTTAGGCACTCCTTCCACTCTGAGGATGCCTTCTGTTGTTGAGGGCATGCTATATTTTTGAGTCCATATTTGTTTCCATATATCTTGTCCTCCTCTCATCCACCTCCACCATAGTTTTGCTCCCAAGACTTGGTTTAGAGTTCCTGGATCCCTGAGGTCCAATCCTCCTATTTCTTTTTATTTCGAAATGCCTTTCCACGACACCAGGGCCCATTTCCTTTCCCGCTTGGGTCCTCCCCACAGGAATTTTCCAAAAATTTCTTTCATTTTGGTGCAAGCCCCTTTGGGGGCTGCCATCACCGATAGAGGGTAAATCAGTATGGCCTGTAGAATTGATTTCAAGAGTACCAATCGTCCTGCTATATTTAACGCTCTAAAGCACCAGTTTCCCAATATTTTCTTAAGTTTGTCTATAATTTGAAACCAGTTTGATACTCTTGAGGGATTTAGAGATAGAAGGTTCCCCAAATATTTTGTAGGAAACTCTCCTGTTCTGAATCCCAAAGTTTTGGTCAAGTGCGTTTTGATCAGTTCTGGGGTGCTGAAGATGAACGTGAATGATTTTTCTTTATTGATTTCCATCCCTGAAGCTTCCATGAATAGATCCAGGATCCTTTTTATTCGTTTTACTTCCTTTAATGATACCTCACAAAATAACATGATATCATCCATGAACTGCTGGTGGGTGATAGGCATGTTTTTTCCCCATAACTGAAGACCCTTTATCTTTCTTTCCCTTGTCTCTTTTTTAATGTATCTTCCAAGACCCTCTGCCGCTATAATAAACAAAAAAGGGGACAAGGGATCCCCCTATCTTAAACCTCTGGTGGCATTAAAAGTCGAGGTGGGAGTGCCATTCAAAAGGATAGAAAAATTTGGCGTTGATATCATGCTATGAATCCATTCAATCCATCTATTGCTGAAACCGAAAGCCCTGAGTGATGTTTTGAGGAAGTTCCAATTGAGGCGATCATAAGCTTTTGATAGATCTAGCTTTATCATCATTCCTTTCTCTTTTTTTTGTTTTAGGGAATGAATCACCTCCTGAGCTACCACCAGCCCATCAAGGATTTGTCTTCCTTCAACGAAACCAGTTTGTTCCAGAGATATAATGTTCGCCAGGATAGGTTTTAATATTTTAGCTACCAGAGTTGCAATAATTTTATAAATAACATTACAAAGGGTTATTGGCTGAAACCCTTGGGCATTCTCAGATTTATCCTATTTAGGGATAAGAGTAAAAAGGGTAGAGTTAAGACTTGGCCATACCTTTTGTTGTCTTCTCGACTCCTTTGCAACTTCCAAGATGTCTTGTCCCAAGAAATGCTAGCTTGCTTGGAAAAATTCTGTCGTGAAACCATCTGGTCCTGGTGCCTTATTTTTCTTCATTCTATTTCCTCTATTTCTTCTAGTGTTGCAGCTCTCATCAGTGCTCTGTTTTGTTCTTTGGTTACCATCCTGGGGATTTCGTTGCAGATTCTTCCTATGGCCCCTTCTCTGTTGACCCTTGGTTCTATCAGCACTTCCTTGTGGTAGTCTACTAACACTTGTTTAATTTCTTCATGTTCTGTTACTCTTTTCCCTTCCTTGTTTAGAATGGAAAAGATTTTGTTCCTTTGCCTGTGTTGAACCATTGCTTGGTGAAAAAACTTGGTGTTCCTTTCTCCTTCCCTCAGCAAATTTATCCTGGACTTCTGTCTCCATAGGATTTCTTCCTGTTTTCTCCTTCCTTCTACTTGACTGATCAATATTCCTTCCTCTCTGCTCTTTTCTTCATTTCGTCCTTCTGTTGTGATATTCTGTTGTAATTCTTCCATTTTTTGTTCTAATCTCCGCTTCTCCTTACCGATATTCCCAAATTCTTCCTTGTTCCACCTTTTGATTTTCCCCTTGAGTTCCTTGAGCTTTAGCTGGAAAGTGTGCATCTTGTTTCTTCCTATTTGTTGACTTTTGGTCCACCAATCCTCTACCTTCGTTATGAACTGATTATGCCTGAGCCAGAAGGCCTCGAACCTAAACGGGCTTTTATTGGGTTATTTTCTGATATCTATTTCCAGTCTTATAGGCCAATGGTCCGAACCCATGCCTGGTAGAATTTTAGCCTCTACAAAAACATCCATGTTTAGGAATGCTCAAAAACTAAGAATCTATCAAGCCTTGATGCTATCTGATTCCTGCCTCCCCTACAATTGTTCCATGTATAAACTCCGTTTGTTGTCGGGATATCTACCAATCCTTGCTCTGTTATCATTTCACTGAATGCCTCCATGTCTTGATCTGGTCTGCTTTTACCACCTTTCTTTTCTCCTAGGGATTTGATCATATTAAAGTCTCCTCCTACCATCCATGGGGTTGCAGGGAAAAGTCTGCGGATAATTTGCATGTCCTTCAGGAAATTTTTGCGTTCCCTTGGAATATGCGGGCCATAGACTCCCGTGATGAGCACCCACTTTGAGGACCCTATCAATCTGAATGAGCCTCAGAGGATTCTAGGAAGACTGACCCAATCTTTGGCTTGCACCTCCTCTAGATTCATAGGATTGCCAATCCTCCAGCTGTGTCGGTCGCATCTTGGGCCATAACTTCATATTGAATTTTGTTTTTTTTCACTATCTCTTCTAATTTTTGGTTGTTAATCTTTGTCTCTTGTATTATCATTATGTTGGGTTTGTCTTTCTTCACTCTTTCCCTCAAATATCTTTGTTTCCCAATACTGTTGAGGCCTCTGATGTTCCAACTTGTTACTATCATTTAAAACTTTTTTGGTTGTTGTTGAAATACCTTTGATAGAGGTATGACTCTTCCACAATTCACCAAGGTCTCCCCTACCACCTGTATAGTTTCACTCATTGGTTGCCTTCCTCTTTTTCAATTTCCTTTGCCAGAACTACCCATTCCTATACCTTGTGTTTCTTGTGTTCCTGTTTGCTCCATAGGACTCGTCATAAGGGCTTCCTTCTTCTCCTTGCATTTCTGAAACATTTCCTTGTATAAATGTTTTTGCTCTTCCAGTATAAACCTCTCATCCTAGTTCCTCCAATCCTGCAGTAGCCGTCTCATGACTCGCTCCTCTTTGGTGGGCTCCAGTATTGTAGCAATAATGCTACAACTCCTGGAGCTTCCTATCTCTAATTTTATCAACCCGGTAGTTCGTACAAACTTGGAAGCGACGGTGCTGTATGCACAAGTACTAGCTCTTGTCGCAGCTGTCACTTGGTCAGCTGGCACAAGTCCGCTAGGGCTCAAGCCAACTTCTATATGCTCACAGAAGAAGCTTTATGAGTGATGGACGAAAGCTAACTCAAAGGAGGCTAATCTACTTGCAGAAAGAAACTGAAAGCCAACAAAGCATGAAAACCCTAGTAAACCCTAATTTGACTAGCTAGGCCCTTACAATGCAAAACTGTGAATGAAACTTCTACTAATGATGCCATTACTTGAAGTGAGCTGAAATACATGCATCTAAGCTACTTGCATCTGAAAAGACATGTTTTTGTATTTTTTCATTAAGTGGTTGGATTTATTGTGATGATGCTTTTGATTAGGGTTTGACTGTGCAGGAGCGGTTCGAATGGAAGGAAAGCATGGGCAAGGTCAGGATGGCTAGGAGAGGTCCCAGAGGGTCCCTAGCATTGGTCCACAGAAGTCTACAACGTTCGGATGCTCGGAAACCAAGTTTGCAGGCTCCTACAGGATGTCTGCAGGGGATCCTACAGGAGACTAAGGAATTTCTACAGGAAGTCTGCTACCTTCTACAGGATGTGTTGTAGGTGGAAGTTTTGTGTGTTGGTGAAGTGATGGAACGGCTTGGGTGGATAGGTAAGGTGGAGATGGAATTGGTGATGGCTCAGGAGCAGAGAATTCAGATGGAGAAAGAGTGCATGTAGTGGTTTGATGGCTGGAAGGATGGGATCAACGAAAGGTTAAGTAAATGGGGCTACGTGAGTAATGGAAGAGCTGGAAGGTAAACGAGCTGAACAGAGGTCGGTTGAGTGGCTTTAGGTGTGGTTGACAAGAAGAGGAAGGTAATGGAATGGTGTGGAGTAGTGTAGATGAAACAAATTGTCTTTGAATGTCACCAAAATGAGAACTCTTTAACCTATGTTAACTGTGCTATTTTCAACCAATGAACAACAGTGCAATTTGTGAAAGAAACTCGTGCATGGAAGTGGAATGAAGAAGTAATGATCAAGACCAAAGTGCATGGATGGATCTATGACTAAAGTAACTGTTGCATCTTGCATGGACGTGAAAAGAACTGCGCTTCTTTTTGGTGGTTGATATGAACTGCACCCCAATCCCTAATAGAGATGGCAGTGAGGTCCTTTCAACCTTTTTCTAGAGATCCAATAAATTATAACTATCCTCTTCTAACCTAAGCAACTGGAAGCAAATTCACCATAAACTAATCCTATTCAATCTCATAAAAACTAAATCAGCAGACCGTAAATTCGAATTGCATGTCAAAGTAAAGAAATGAAGTGCTGGAACGAAAGGCAAATAACATTACAACACAGAGGAGGTCTATTGCTCTCAGGTTGGGCCCTAACCTGAGAGCTATAGCTCCCTTAGAAACTCAGAATGAGATCAAAATCTTCCTGCCTTTATTCATAACCAAAAATCTGATGTCATGCCAAAACTGGCTTACAAAATAACAAAAACCGAGCTGTAACTCGTGCTCAGAGATTACAATAGTAATTCCAAAAGTCAAAAAGCTTCTATCAAAGGCTACGGCCTCAGTATTTATGTAAAATGATAATCCAACAGGTTTCCTTGATTTGTGGAGCTCGGCTGTCCAACTAAAGGTTAAACTGCTGATCCTGTAGAACAGTTGTAACTGCTATTCCTGTAGAATGGTTGGCTGCCTCTAAGCTCGGTGGGGAGATTGGTTGGAGCTCGGAGCTATGGTGGGAATCACGAGGAAGGTCCCCAAGACTGTGGACATCCTCTCCTAAAAACCAGCAGTGCCACCTTACTGTCTCCTTGTCTCCTTTTTCGTGGTCTTTGCTCCCTTTTAATGCCAAAAACCTGAAATCATCATGTATTAGTCACGTAGATAGAATGCCTACCATTCTTCCTACAAACAACACGAATAAACCAAGAAATGAATGCATAAGCAATAAAAGATGAATTGTTTGAGCAAAGCAAGTAGGCCAAATGAGCCCAAATTGTACGAAAAATTGGGGCTCATCATCACCCCCCAGCTAAACTATTTTCTCATCCTTGAGCAACTTAGTCCAAATCTTCATCCTTCATTGCTTTCACTGCTTCCATTACATCCCAAGGCTCTGTGGTAGTGTCCTCTCTGTTGATATGAAACCCTGCTTTCCTGTTCACCTCTTCCCATTGTTGGCTGTCATCCTCCTCTGTATTGCCTTCTGTCAACCCTAGCAGCAGTGGTAGGCTGAGTTTAAGGCCAATCCAGCTGGCCTGGAGGCTTTGCATGGATTTCTTGTAAAGGTCAACCCTTGCCAAAGCTTCCCTCATCCGAATGGGGGTATGGTACTCTCGGATTTTCAAGCTGTGTGCCAAGGTACTCCATCTGCGTGCACATGCTTGGGCAGCACTTTCTCCTAACAACCTTTCCATGTCTTCAAAGTGAGCTATGGCTTGTGCCTATTGGTCCATAAATCTCAAGGAAGCTGTGGGATCAGTAGCCAACTGTTGGTGGGCTGAGATGAGTGCCACCAGATCCTCTGGTTCTGCTCGAATGAAAAGTGGCTCGCTCACTTCTCGGTTCATGGCCGATTTTGCTTCAGCTGCTCTTTGATCCTCATGATTTAACCATGAAGCGAACGCCATCAATTGCATATCACCCAAGGCAATATTGGGATCCCAGGAGACTTCATTAGGCAAAGCTAAATTGTGGAGGTAGAACTCTGCTAATTTGGCTTTGTCTTCTGACGAACTAGTACTGCACAATTCAGAAAATTGTTGTGGGTTTTGGATATGTGAAATACCTCTTTGTGCCAAGGTGTTTATTTGGAGCTGCAACCATTGATCTTTTAAGTATAATCCATAGGATTTTGCAGGTGGTCTGCACTGTATTGCTTCCATGGCCCAACTGGCCATGCATGCCAATTGTGTTTCCTTCTGTTGCAGCTGTTCTTTTAGAGCTTGCACTTCAATTTTTGTTTGTTGTTCTGCTTCCTGTAGAAGTGTCATTGGCTCTTCAAGACCGGTGGTCAGCTCCTTTTTTCTTTGTTGTTCTTTTGTAATGTCTTTGGAGGATGTTCCTACCCCTGCCCTTAGTTCCTGTAGCTGCAATCTCAGATTCTGATTTTCTTCCTGTAGAAGCACACGTTGGAAATTAGCCACATGTTTAGCCATGGTGAATTCACTCCTGACCTCCTTGAGTTGCTCTTGTAAAGGGCCTATGTCTGCCACACCCTTTGATTTTGCGATCTGCATCCATGTGTGGGAACGGACTCTTTCTTCCTCTAGTGCAAAAAATAGAGGCACAGTAAATTTCTGCGGTATGATTTTGCCCGCCTCTAAAAAGGTGTAGTATGAACTCAGATTAGGTGAAGGGCTAGGTTCTGGTATATGTTCTCTTTCTATCTCTTCAGGCGGTTCTACCTCACCCTCCCTTGGTGGTGATGAGGGTCCTTCTCCTTCCCTCTTTTCCGTTTCCTGTAGCCGGGCCAGAGTGTCCTGTAGAACATTTTCAGCTTCCTGTAGCCGAGTTTTTTCAGTCAACAGGTCTAACCTTTCTTGCCACGTATTTTTCTTTGGACTCCCCTTCTCGTAGGTGACTGTGATCCTGGAGGGTGACTTTTCCTTGGGAGAAGCAGGTGTATCTTCGATGACAATCGGGCTGCTGGACTGAGGCTGTGGCTTGCCCGTCTTTATCCTAACACTTCTTCGAGCTTTGAAGTATAGAGGGGCCTCCCTCTTCCTCTTTTCTTTTGGCTTAGGTGGCGTGTGTTAGGATATTCCGACACATAGGATATAGTTAAGTTCAACTTGGTCTAGTATAGAGTTAGGTTAGAGTTAGGTAAAGTGTGTTTCTTTACCGTTGTACATTTTGTAACTTACAATCCGACGGTCACGATATGTAGTGATCCGACGGTTCACTCTCACCTCGGTATTACCGACACTTGATCCGTGGCTTGACACCCGATTGGTCCATGAGTTCTATTTAAAGCGCATGGAGGGTCATTGTTCGGGTAATCTGTGCATGAGAGAAGCTTATGTAAATTTTCATTCTTTGATTAATAAATTGTCTGTACCCACGTTGGGACAGGCCGTGGACTGTTTCCCTCCTTGCACTCTGAGGGTTTTAACCACGTCAAAAATACTGGTGTATTGATTTGAGATCTGGTTGTGAGCGGTGTCCTTTTGGTATTCTTTCTGAGGAACTTACCCTGTAAATTCCTACATGGTATCAGAGCTATTTGAGGGCCGCGTCCGTTGGTGATCCAAATCTGAAGCCGGTAGAACTGCATGCGGCTGTCGTTTCCTAGATCTGTTGTTTCTGACTGCTTTCGGGCCGAGAGGACTGCTCTGTTGCGTTCGGAGCATCTGTTTCAGTGAGGAACCCCTTTCGTTTCACGCGAAAAGGTTTCCGGTAGCCCTAGCTGCGTCATTTTTCAGATCGGGAGGTATACAGTGTTTTTTTTTGCAGTTTACTGTCATTTTCTCTCTGCTTATTTCGGTTTCGGTTTATTTAGCCTTTTTTTTTCCCGGATCTATACCTTTCATTTCTGCGTATGCTCTTTGCCCTGCGACTCTGTGCGATCTGGGCAAATCAGAAACAGAAAGAAAGGATTTTTCTCATGCGTATGCTCTTTTCCCTGCACCTTAGTGTGATCTCGGAAAATCAGAAACATTGAGAAAAATATTTAGTTTTTCGGCTAAAAGCTAACTTTGAGATTTTTTTTTAAAATTTCTAGTTTTTTGGCTAAAGCTAACTTCGAGCCGTAAGGTTCGTTTTTCTTTGGATATTCGTGTTGGGTTTTGTGTTTTGTGTTTTGTAGGGGAAAAGAGTCTTCCCAAGGCAAGCACGCAAATCGAGGCCCCCCCCCCCTCTCTCTCTCTCTCTCTCTCTCTCTCTCTCTCTCTCTCTCAAATATTTTGTATAGATCAATTGGTTCAAAGACCTTTTAAGAGAGTAGAGGTCTTGGGTTCAAGTCTCCATTTTGTGGGGGCGGATTTTTTCATTCCCGCACATTCGCGCACTTTGCCGGCAACGTCAACAATTTTTTTTCAAAAAGCCATAACTTCTTCATCCGGAAGCCTTTTTCAGAGCCGTTTTTTTTAAAACCGCCTATTTTTTCGAGATCTATCCATTGGACCACTTACTTTCAGCATCTTCAGCTTCAGTTGTTTTTCAAAAAATGGAAAGTCCATGCCAAGTCATTCTTGACAGCACTAACTACTTCCAATGGGTAGCCTACATGGGAGATTTACTTAGAAGTAAAGGTCTCTTCAGAATAGCCACAGACCAAGAGAAGAAACCCAAAGATGAAGACAAGGCCGAAAAATGGGAAAATCGACAAGATCAAGCACGTGGTTTGATAGGAATGTCTGTTTCTCCTGATCTTAGATTCCACATTGCAGAAATTGAAACTCCTCATGAAGCATTAGAAAAACTTGCTAAAGTTTTTGGGATTAAAAATGAAATTAGAGCCCATCAACTTGAGAATGAGTTGCTTACTTTGGATCCTAATAATTTTTCTTGCATTGAAGATTTCTTGTCCAAATTCAAGACCCTTAGATATCTCTTGGAAGGTGTTAAAGTTAAGAAAGAAGATGGTAACCTTATTTATTCCATCCTTACTAAGTTGGGACCAGCCTACTCTGTATTTGTTTCCACTTTCCATTCTACCAGGGAAGCTTTCATTTGTCAAGGCAAAGACTACAAGCCCCCTTCCTTTGACTCCTTTTGTGATTCCTTAATAAGAGAACAAGAAAAACTCTTACACCTTGGTCTTCTTAATCTTGGAAACTCTTCCTCGAAAGCGTTAGCCGCCCAGCAGCAACCAAATTCAAAGAATCCTAAGAAGTCTTATCCTCAAAGGAATGGTCCTAAACCAACTCAGCCTCAAGATGAAAGATCATTTCAGCAATATGACAAGACCAATAAAAACAAATGGAAGAAGACTGACAGACATTGTAACTTTTGTAATCGAGATGGCCACTTAGAATCTAAATGCTTTAAGAAGATGGAAGCCTTGGAAGCCGCAATGAAGAAACATAACATCCATCTGGAGCCTACTTCAACTTCAACTTCCGGAACGGCACTTTCTGCATGTCATCGTCAATCATCTCAGTCTGGTTATGCATTAAATGTATCTTCTTCTTCTTCTCATTCTCATGAGTGGCTCATTGATTCTGGAGCCTCTTGTCACATGGCCAAAAACCAAGCCATGTTTTCTTCTTTAAATGATTGTAACACCAAAAATATATATGTTGGTGATGATAGATCTCTTAATGTTGTAGGGACTGGAACTGTTCATCTAGACAATGGTCAGTTCAATGATGTATTATGTGTTCCAAACTTATCCTGCAACCTTCTATCTGTCTATCAGATAACTCATTCAGGTGAAGGTAAAATTGTTGAATTTTCACCTCATGATGTTGTAATCAAGGATCTAAAAGATCCTAAACAGATTCTAGCTACTGGTCTTGCTGATGATTCCAAAAGGTTGTATAAGTTTCACAACTTTGGGTCATCCCATCTTCCCTCAGTATTTGTTGCTCATAATGATGAAGTGAGCAAACTTTGGCATGAGCGGTTTGGTCACTTAAACTATCGCTCCCTTCAGCATCTATGTAAAGAAAATATGGTGACAGGTCTTCCTATGGTATCTTGCAAAGATGGTGTTTGTTCCGGATGTGTACTCGGAAAACATCATCGGGACAGTTTTGACAAACGTGCCTCTTGGCACGCCTCAGCCCCTTTACAGCTTGTGCACAGTGATTTATGTGGTCCTCTTCCTGTTGCTTCATTCTCTGGCTGCAAGTACTTCTTAACTTTCATTGATGATTTCTCCAGACGCACTTGGGTATACTTCTTAAAACTCAAGAGCGAAGTATTTACCACCTTTTTGGCCTTCAAAGCTTTGTTGAAAAACAATCTGGACATCAAATTCTTAAGCTAAGAACTGATAATGGTGGAGAATATGTTAAAAATGCATTCATCAACTTTTGCACCGAAAATGGAATTCAAATGCAACATACTGTTCCATACACTCCACAACAAAATGGTGTAGCTGAAAGGAAAAATCGCACCTTAAAGGAAATGGCTAATTGTATGCTGCAATCTAAAGGACTCAGTCTTAGTTTTTGGGCCGAAGCAATTAATTGTGCAAATTATATAATCAATCGCACTCCTACTAAGGTTCTAGAGAATATCACTCCAGAAGAAGCTTGGAGTTCCATTAAACCAGATGTAAGTCACTTTCGTGTGTTTGGAAGTGAAGCATGGGCCCATATTCCAGATGAAAAGCATAAAGCTTTAGAACCTAAGAGTGAGAAATGTACTTTTGTTGGATATTCTGAAGATGTAAAAGGCTATAGACTTATTCCATTTAAGTCCAAAAATGTTATCATTAGAAGAGATGTAAAATTTGATGAAAATAAATCGGCCTGCGAGCCTAGTCCGGCGGATGTGCCACCTCTTCCTATCTCTTCTATCTTTGAAAACATTTCTTCTTCTGATGATGAAAGCGAGGATGATAATCCTTCCCCACCTTCTCAGGATCCTCAACTTCCAAGATGGGTCCGTGCTACTCGGGATGCAGCAGGTGATCTTGCCGGTGATCCTACAGATCAGCGACGTACACGTTCTCAGTTTGAAAGAGCCTCTTCTTTACTGGCTCAAGCTCCAGTAAATCATGATCCTGACACTTTTGCAGAAGCTTCAGGCCATCCACATTGGGAAACAGCTATGAATGAAGAATATCATTCATTGATGACAAATGATACATGGGATCTTGTTCCTCTACCAAAGGGACGCAAACTTGTTAGATGCAAATGGGTTTACAGAACCAAGTATGGACCAGATGGGAAAGTTGATAAACATAAAGCTCGTCTAGTTGCTAAGGGCTTTTCACAGGTTGAAGGCATTGACTACACTGAAACCTTCTCTCCAGTTGCCAAAATGAACTCTATCCGCCTTGTTCTTTCCCTTGCTGCCTCTTTAAAATGGGAAGTCCATCAAATGGATGTTAAATCTGCCTTCTTGCATGGGGACTTGCAGGAAGAAATCTATATGGAACAACCCATTGGCTTCATACAAACAGACTCCAGCCTCGTTTGTCGACTTAAGAAATCCCTTTATGGCCTCAAGCAAGCTCCTCGAGCTTGGTATGCCAAAATGGATAGCTTTCTTTTAGAATCTGGCTTTTCTAGGTGTCATTCTGACAATACTGTCTACACCAAGAAAGTGGGCAACTCTCTTATCATCCTTGTTCTTTATGTTGATGATCTTATTCTTACTGGTAGTGATCCCAACCTTATAAACCATGTGAAGTCCAGCCTTAAAAAGAAATTTGAAATGACAGACTTAGGACACTTACACTATTTTCTCGGTCTTCAAGTCTTGCAATCCCAAGAGGGTATTTTCCTTTCCCAGTCCAAGTATGCTTGTGATATTCTTCGTCATTTTCACATGGAAGACTGTAAGCCAGCCCCTTCTCCCTTTCAGTCTGGAGTCAAACTTTCAGTCTCTTGTACTTCTCCTGAAGTTGATGCTACCTTATACCGTCAACTTGTCGGAAAACTCTTGTATTTAACCCATACTCGTCCTGATCTTTCCTTTGTTGTTGGCCTTGTTGCTCGTTTTATGCAAAACCCCCGTGAAAGTCATTGGAAAGCAGCTAAAAGAATACTTCGTTATGTTCGAGGTACAGTACAGTTTGGGATTCATTACAGTGCCAAAGCAGCTCCTCTGTTAGTTGGTTTCACTGATTCTGATTGGGCTGGTGACCTTGATGATCGGAAGTCTACTGCCGGTTATGTCTTCACTCTTGGTTCAGGACCTATTACATGGGCTTGTAAGAAACAGGCTGCCATTTCTCTTTCGTCAGCAGAAGCAGAGTATCGTGGTGCCGTGGAAGCTAGTAAGGAAGCCTTGTGGCTTCGTCAGATCCTATCAGAGTTTGGCTTTGAGCAGCAGCATCCAACCACACTTTGGTGTGATAATCAAAGTGCCATTCAGCTATGCAAAGATCCAGTCCAGCATCAGCGCAGCAAACACATTGAACTACACATGCACTTCATCAGAAAGCTCATTCATGACCATGTTCTTGAAGTGCAATATTGTCCAACAGATGATCAGGTTGCAGACATCTTCACAAAGGCTCTCACAGAGGCGAAGTTCACTAAACTTCGATATATGCTTGGAGTTCAGGAAGTTGTCACTAAGGGGGGATAGGCTCTAGTGCCTCCTTCCTTCTCCTATTGTGTCATATTTGTAAATCCTTCAATCCTATCCCAAGTTGTTCTTAAGGGGGGATGTTAGGATATTCCGACACATAGGATATAGTTAAGTTCAACTTGGTCTAGTATAGAGTTAGGTTAGAGTTAGGTAAAGTGTGTTTCTTTACCGTTGTACATTTTGTAACTTACAATCCGACGGTCACGATATGTAGTGATCCGACGGTTCACTCTCACCTCGGTATTACCGACACTTGATCCGTGGCTTGACACCCGATTGGTCCATGAGTTCTATTTAAAGCGCATGGAGGGTCATTGTTCGGGTAATCCGTGCATGAGAGAAGCTTATGTAAATTTTCATTCTTTGATTAATAAATTGTCTGTACCCACGTTGGGACAGGCCGTGGACTGTTTCCCTCCTTGCACTCTGAGGGTTTTAACCACGTCAAAAATACTGGTGTATTGATTTGAGATCTGGTTGTGAGCGGTGTCCTCTTGGTATTCTTTTTGAGGAAATTACCCTGTAAATTCCTACAGCGTGCTGAGGCCAGCCAATACAGCTGCTGCCTCCCGTGCCAGAATATCCACCATCTTCTCTTTGGGTTTCACCTTTTCGGGGCTTCCTGTAGAAGCCCCTGTTTTGGTAAT
This sequence comes from Pinus tabuliformis, assembly GCA_031772625.1. Lineage (NCBI taxonomy): Eukaryota > Viridiplantae > Streptophyta > Pinopsida > Pinales > Pinaceae > Pinus > Pinus tabuliformis. The sequence continues at coordinate 1,088,723,458 of CM062807.1, forward strand.
TTTCGGGCTTCCTGTAGAAGACCCTTTCTCTGTTTTCGGGCTTCCTGTAGAAGCCTGTTTCTGCTTTCCTGTAGACACGGGTGTCACCACCTTTTCTTGCTTAGCCGCATGGGTTTTGCTCTTTGCTTTGGTTGCAGGTGCTGATGAGGTACTTGGGCTGACGTGGACCACCTCAGCTTTATCCATTCTGCTCTTCAGCCTCTTTTCTCTTGGTGACAAGATAGGTGTGCCACCTTTTTCTTTGTCATCCCTTTCTTCATGCTTCTTCTTTTGTTCCTTTTTCTGCACTGTGGTCGGGGTCTTCTGGCCTTTTTCTCTCTTTTCCTCAGCCACTGCTTCTTGTTCCTCACTGCTGGAAGAACCCGTTTCTTCGATCAATATTTTAATGTCTCCATCTCTTGTCAAATTCCGGAAGGATTCCCATGAGAGGGGAACCTTATACGAATGCAGCGCATCCTCCACAAGAAGCTTTATCAGCCCATGGTGGGCTATCTGATCCGGTATGCCCTCTTTCATCTTTGTGGCACACTCCATTAGAGACTGCAATAGGAAATAAGGGATGCTCAGTTTTTGTTCTACAGAAAGATCAATCTGGTGCCTTAATTCAGTGAGCAACCGAAAGTGATATGCATACACGATGCTAAAACGGCCTTCACAAGTTATATATTTCATGATTTGCAAACTGACTTCATTCCATGGTGGCAACAGACTCGTTCTTCGCACCCCATTTTTGTCCTCTGAGAATTCCTCCTCGGGTGGAAAGAATTCCTTCTTGGCTTGCTGGCTCAACTTTCTTTCTTCCTTATCCCATGGCAAACCCATCGGAAGTTCAGTGATCCGACTGATATGTTGCGGGGTGAGCTTGAGGCTTAGACCTCTGAAGTTCACTGTGGCCAGTGTCTGGGATTTCGGCCTCAGAGCCTGCAAGAATTCTTCGGCCACTTCATCATCGTAACCCTACAGCTTATCACAAAAAGACATCCATTGTGCTCGTGCGAAGAGCTCTACCACTTCCTGGTTTGCCCTTAATTTGGCTGAATCAGTGGGTTCTCGTCTAATAAATCCACCCGGCATGATGAACATGGTTGTTTTAACTAAAGGTGGCAAATGCGAAAGAGATTTGGTCTATTGAGACAGAGCATGCACATAATCCACAAAATTTATCCCTGCGGATCTCAACACAGTCTAATTACACTGACATCCTGTAGAACGACAGTATAGGCACAACAAACAACAATCTCACCGATATCTTTATGACCAGACTGTGGACGATGATCCTGCCACCTTTGAAAACCAATTGCATGAAGAGTTTCAGGGTTACCTTTTTCTGTCACCTTTTTTCGTGGGGAACCCGCCTTCCTGTAGAACTGCGTCCCTGTAGAGACTCCGTTCCTGTAGAAACTGTGTTCCTGTAGGAGCAGTGCGCAAATTTCGGGGAGGACTGTAGTTGGCCTGCGCTCGAGGTGTGCTTCACCGGCGTTCTGGTAGCTAAAATATCGGCGTATCAAAGTGCAGAAGAGATCAGAATAGCCACTCGAGTTTGAAGTGGTGGTTGATAAATGCATGCGCACAATCTAGCCGATTAGATTTTGAATCGGCGCAATCCGTGGCGCGGGGGGTGAGATGTCCCCGCCGGACCGTTGGGCGACATCATCCATCATTCACCTGCGTATTCACTTGCTGCCGCATCCATTCCCACAGATCTGCCACCGCCTCTTTTTGTTAAACTCATTGCTTCTGACGGGAGTGTTCTCACGTGCATGCTGCTCGTTCTCTTTGTCGTGGCCGCCACCCAAACATCCAACTATACCATAACTAGCCGACGTGGCCAGTCTACTGGCCATACGGCCGCTCAACCATTCACTTTTACGCTGTGAAAACAATTCAAAGTAAAATTCATGCGATTTGATGGAAGGAAGGGTCGAGACACTTACCTGCGTGGCTGCACGTGATTTTTCCAGTTTTTGGACGATGGTGAGTGGATCTACCTGCTGCATGCGAACTTACACAGACCCGGAGGCTCATGGTTACAGGCTGCCGACGATGGAGTGGATGATTTGGTTGCATGCGCCCGCGTTTCATTGCAGATGGCGGTGCTGTGAATGGTATCCACTCTAGCAGGTTTAACTGTTACAGGATTCCCGCGGGGTGTCTCGTAACAGTTCTTCCTCCTTGGGTGCATGCTGCACGACGGAGGATCTGGCCTTTCGATCACGCTCCCGGAGCTTCTGATGCCTGTGGTATGAGATCTCAGCACTTGTTTATCTTTGAAAATGGCTTTTCCCGTGAGAACTCATCGATCTGCTTGCCGGTGCAGGGAACTTGGTTGCATGTCGATAAGGATGGTGGAGCAAGGTAACAACAATGTGCAAGGGTGCCAACAGAGGCTTGCATGCGTCCAAACCGATCCGTGGTCGCTATATCTCCTTTTAACATGAATTCTGGGCCGTCCCAAACTTCTACAGGAAGTTTCCTGTAGAACACAGAGCTTCCTGTAGAAAGTTTGGGCTTCCTGTAGAAAGTCTGCACTTTCCTGTAGAAAATCCGCATCTTCCTGTAGAAAGACTGCATCTTCCTGTAGAAGATTCAAACCATGATAAAATTGCACATACCTTGAAAAAACATGGGTATCCTTGGAGGAGGTGCTGGTGAGGTCCCTTGACAGCATGATAAGGACCCTTGGCTTTGAGTTGAGAGGCTTCCTCTCCTCCATAGAACATCTGCGACCTGCATGCAATTTTACCATATTTTGCTTATTGTTTTTTCTCTTTTTTTTTCTCTTTTTTCTCTTTTTTTTTTGAAAGATAACAGGGGTGCCTCAAAGAGGTTTTCACCCATGCCATCTGCCCTGAGCGCTTCAGAGAGGTTTTCACTCAAGGATCTTTTTCAAACCTTTTTTTTTTTTTTTTTTGAAAGACAATAGGGGCGCCTCAATGAGGTTTTCACCCCTACCACCTGCCTTGGGCGCCTCAGAGAGGTTTTCACCCAAGGATCTTTATTATTATTATTATTATTTTTAATTTTTTTTTTTAAATCCTTCAGGGTATGCCCAAAGCAGAGGCAGAACCCTTCTCTATGACCAACACTGCCTTCTCCATAGTTTTGATGAACTCTTGTCTTGAGGGAGGCTTCCTGTAGATCTTCAATCGATGCCCATTGACAAGCATGGGGATGGCTTCCTCATCAATGGTCCTAATAAGCACAGATCCATTGTCATGACATTTTTCCACTGAATATGGCCCTAGCCATCTGGTTCTCAGCTTCCCTTTGAAATCTTTGTATCTGGAGTCATACAACAAAGCCCAATCTCCCGGCTGAAATTGCTTGTCATGGAGATGTTGGTCATGCCACACCTTTCTCTGAAGTTGAACCACTTCTGAGTGAAGGAGGGCCTGCATTCGGTGCTCATCTAGGCCATTCAGCTGCAATAACCTTTCTTGTTGTGCATGGCTGAGATCTAGGTCCAACTGAGCTGTCATCCTCAAAGTGTTGTATTCAAACTCAATGGACAACAGAGCTTTCTTCCCATAGACCAGCTTATAAGGTGTGAAGCCGGTGGTGGTCTTCCAAGTGGTGTTGTAAGCCCATGTGGCTTCAACCAGGCGATCTGCCCAGTCCTTTCTGCTGCTGCTCACCACCTTAGTCAAGATCCCTTCTAATGCTCTATTGGTGACTTCCACCTGCCCATTTGCTTGAGGGTGATAGGGGGTGGAAGTCCTATGCTTGATCTTGTGATGAGCTAGTAGATCTTCAGCCAGGTTGGAGGTGAACTGGCTCCCTTGATCGGTGACCAGCTCTCTTGGATAGCCAAACTTATAGAAGATGGTTTCTCTTAGGAACTCGGCCACCTTTTCTTCTGTTGCTGCTTTGATTGCTTTAGTCTCTGCCCACTTTGTCAAATAGTCAGTACACACAATGATGTAAGACCTTTGCCTCGAAGAAGGGTTGATTGGGCCCACAAAGTCCATACCCCACTTCTCAAATGGCTCAAGAGTCACTTGAGGTTGGAGAGGCATCTCATCCCTTTGGGTTGGTTTCCCCATTCTTTGGCATTGGTCACACTGGCTGACATATCTTCTGACATCTTGATGAAGTGTGGGCCAATAGTAGCCTGCCTGCAGGATCTTGAAGGCAGTTCTCTTTGCTGCAAAATGTCCTCCACAAGGCCCATCATGACAAGTGAGGAGGATATCAAAGACTTCCTCCTCCCTTACACAACGCCTTAAGATCTGATCGGGGCCAAGCTTGAACAGATTGCCCCCGATCCAAGTAAATGAGGCACTTTTTCTGATGATTCTGCTCTTCTCTCTGGAAGATAGGTGCGGAGGGAACTGTGCTGAAACAAGGTAGTTTTCTATATCAACAAACCATGGAGAGAGTACTGAAATAGCAAACAGATGTTCATCGGGCATCTGGTCATCCACTGTTCCATCCTCATCTGCAGACAAATCCAATCTAGATAAAAAGTCAGCAACAACATTTTCTCTACCTGGTTTGTCAACAATGGTCAAATCAAACTGCTGCAATAAAAGTAACCATCTAATAATACGAGCATTCACATCAGGTTTATTCATTAAATATCTAATTGCAGCATGGTCTGTATGTACAAAGGTCTGGTAACCAGTAATATAATGTCGAAACTTGTTCAGTGCATGGACCACAACCAAGAATTCTTTCTCGGTTACAGTGTAATTCAGCTCAGCTTTGGACAAGTTTTTGCTAACAAAGTAAATGGCATATGGAAGTTTTTGCTCCACCTGTCCTAAAGCTGCACCTATGGCTTTGTTCGAGGCATCAGTGTGGATGTGGGAAGGTAGGGCCCAGTTTGGACCTCTCAGGATTGGGGCTGACACCAACTTGTCCTTCAATTCATTTAAATCCCTCTGACAATCGTCAGTCCATTTAAACTCCACATCTTTTGCCAACAGGCCAAACAATGGCGAGGCTAGCTTGCTGAAATCTTTAATGAATCTCCGGTAATATCCTGCTAATCCCAAGAAACTCTGGACATCCCTTACCTTTTGAGGAGGTGGAACCCTCTTGATGAGAGCAATTTTGTTAGGATCCACCTGCAACCCTTGGCGAGAAATGGTATGGCCTAGCACGGTCCCTTCAGTCATTAGGAATTCACATTTTTCAGGACTAAGGGACAAGTTCATCTCAATGCATTTGGTTAGGACTTTTCCCAGATTGGACAATGCTTCCTGGAAGTTGGCCCCATAAGGAGTAAAGTCATCCATATAGATTTCCACTGCATCATGGACCCGCTCCGAGAAGATGCTCAAAACAGCTCTCTGGAAGGTAGCAGGAGCATTGCACAGCCCAAAGGGAAGAACTCGGTAGGCAAAGGTACCCCAAGGACAAGTGAAGGTGGTCTTATCTTGGTCTTCTGGGCTGATTTGGATTTGGTTGTACCCGCTAAACCCATCCAGGAAAGAGAAGAACTTCTTTCCTGCCAGTCCATCCAACACTTGGTCTATGAAAGGTAGAGGGAAATGGTCTTTCTTGGTAGCTTTGTTCAGTTCTCGGTAGTCCACACAGATTCTCCATTTCCCATTTTTCTTGGGAACCAACACCAGAGGGGACACCCATTCACTATCTGAGATGGGGTAGATGAATCCTGCATCCAATAGTTTTTGCAATTCTTCTTTGACAATGTCCTTAAGAGCTGGATTCATTCTCCTCTGGGGTTGCCTAACCGGTTTACAATCCTCTTTGATGTATATATGATGGGTACAGACCGAAGGATGGACTCCTTTCATTTCCTTATAGCTCCAAGCGAAAGCATCTAGGTGGTTGGCCAACAGACTACACAGCTCCTTTTCCTGGGAAGGAGATAGGGAGGAGCTGATCTTCAATGTTTTCTCAGGGCCGAACTCCACATTCTTGACTCTGGGAGTAACAGGGTTGGTTGTACAAAGATCCACTAAGGTGCTAGCTTGGGCATCCTCCACCAATTTCTCTAAGGGTAGTGCACTGGAAGGTGGATTCTGGATCAAGGTCTCGATCAAGTCATCCTCGGTTGGGGGGTCTCTTCTAGTGGTATCTAAGGTGCACAGAGGTGCTGAGTACACCTCGTCTTCCTCTCCTTCTTCCAGCCAGAGTGGTAAGTCATGCTCTAAGGAGGGTTGGGCAGGAGGGTATAGGACTAGTTGCTTGGACATAGGACCATTTTTGATGGTCATGTTTCCTGCACGACAACTTATGTAGGCATCTGCAGTGGCTAACCAAGGCCTTCCCAAAATGAGGGGATACCCAGTAAGGTTTGCCTTTGGTTGCAGAACCAGGAAGTCTGCAGGGTATTCCCACGAGTCAATAGAGACCAAGACATCCTCCACAATCCCTTCGGGAGTCACGGTGGAGCGATCTGCTAATTGCAGTACTGTCGAGATCTTCCTCAAGGAACCCTGAAGATTGAGTTTAAGCATGGTATCCCTGGTCATCACATTAATGGCAGCCCCCAGATCAATCAAGGTGTGAGGTATAATGGTGCCATTGATGTGGACATCTACTACAGGACTTCCAGGATCTAGGTACTTTGGGCAGATGACTTGTCCTAGCATCAGGTCAGACAGTTGTCCTATGACATTAATGGTTGAAGCATCTTTCTTCCGCCTGCCTGGGTGTTTGAAGCACTTTTCCTTAACCAGTTTGTTGTATATTGGCACATCCTTGATGGCTTGGAGAAGTGGTATTTTTACACACAACTGCTTGAGCTCACCCAGAAGCTCCTCCTCCTATGGGTTGGGTTGTGTGGTGGCTGTTAGTCTCTCAGGAAAGGGTGGAATAGCCTTCGGTTCACTTTCCTATTTATCTTCCTCATCCTCTGGGGGAGGAGGTTGGCGATCTGGTAGAGTCTTTCCAGATCGAAGATTGATCTCCTGGATCTCCACAGCATAGGTAGGGCATGAGGTTTCCCCAGTGTATACCTGCTGGGCCTGTCTATTGTTGGGGTTCGGGTTCGATTGAGCAGGCATTTGAGGTTGCCTTGGAGGAGCAGGAGGTAATGGCTGAGGTTGAACTGGAGGTGGAGGCAAGATGGCGGGAGGAGTGTTGTACTGGGGCCTCCACCCCGATTGAGGTGCATTCCATTGAGGCTGTGGCTGGGCCTGTGAATGATATGAATGAGAAGTAGGTTGAGTGGGGTACTGAGGCGGATAAGACCATGGAGGAGGCATGGACCAGGAAGGATGAGCAGGGGGACCCCAGGAAGGCATAGGAGTTGATTGGTTGGGGCTGTAATAAGCTTGAGGTGCCCCTTGCATCCCCTGCTGATAAGGTCTAGATCCTTGTGGCCTCCTTTGGTTGAGGTAATAGAGAGGTTCAGTGGAAGCTTCTGTCCCTTGGTACATGGCTTTAAACCCAGGTAAGGTTGGACACTGATTTGTGGGATGGTCCTCCTCACAAACGAAACACACTTCAACCGAATGCAATGGACATTCGTTCTTAGGGTGTCTCCTTGTGCACCTAGGGCAGAAGACAGCCAAGGCTCTCTCAGCTTCTTCTTTCTTTTGCTGAATCCTGAATGTGTCAAGCTGCATGGCAATGGTCTGTCTCACCTCACTCTTAAGATCTTCTAATTGATTTGCAAGCTCATGTTTGGAGAAAGGGACACTAGTTGAGAGGAGGTTTCCTCTACCTCGTTTCCGAGCTGCCCTGGAGTGGTTTCTAAACACAGTCTTGATGTCCTCATAAGGCAGTTGGTAAATGTCCCCCCCAGCTAACATGTGAAGGGTATCTAAGAGGTCTTCAGGGACTCCTCGGAGCAGGACCAACTTGAGGGATTCAGGGTCAAGTGTGCACCTGGCCCGCTTATAGCTTAGTTGGAACCTCTCCTCATAATCCTCTAAGGACTCATCATTTCCCATGGTCATCCGAAAGATTTCTCCCTTGGTTTCCTTAGACCTACAATAATCCCTGTACTTGGTATTGAAAGCTTGCTGCATCTGAGCCCAAGTGGTGATACTATTCCCAGGTAAGCCCATGAACCAGCGTAATGTTGCATCCTTAAGAGTGGAAGGGAAAAGTTTCAGCTTTTGCTCATCTTCAGTATAGTCATAGGTTCTACAGAGGACAACAAACTCAAACAGGAAGGTATCAGGATCTTCAGTAGTCAGTCCATGGAAGTGAGGTAAGGCGGAGGGGCTAATGTTCTTCATTTTCATCTCTCCATTGGTCTCTCGGATGGGGAAGGCACCTTCTATTCTCTCATCTTCTCTTCTATTGTCAGCCATAGCTTCAGATGGAGTGGTCTCTAACTCTTCTTCTACTATAGGATCTTTGTATATCTCTGGATGTTCACCTATAGGTTCTTCTGGGTCACTGTCACCAAAGAAGAGAGAAGGGTGACTCAGTGATGTGGTGGGGGTGTTTGGTAGGAATTTGCCTGATCTATCTCGGTTCCTACGAGGCATGAAATGGAAAAGACTTTCTTTTTCTTTTGATTGTTTTTGCTTTTTTTTCTTTTGGTACCTGCAAAACTGAAACAGATTGATCTACAACTAACTATGAAAGATGCGGAATTAAACTGAAAGCAGGAAAGAACTAATCTACTTTGCTCAAATGAAATTGCAGGAATGGAAATGCTAGTCTACGCTTGCAGAAAGGAAATGCTAATCTATGAAAGCAGGAAATGCTAATCTATGAAAGCAGGAAATGTCTATGCTACTTTTGCAGAATGGAAATGAAATAAACTACTTAGCAGAAGGCAAGAGTAAGAAAATAGAAGAAAAGCAACAATTACTAATACTCTGACGCTTCCCCGGCAACGGTGCCAAAAAGATGGTGGGATCCAGTATTGTAGTAATAATGCTACAACTCCTGGAGCTTCCTATCTCTAATTTTATCAACCTGGTAGTTCGTACAAACTTGGAAGCGACGGTGCTGTATGCACAAGTACTAGCTCTTGTCGCAACTGTCACTTGGTCAGCTGGCACAAGTCCGCTAGGGCTCAAGCCAACTTCTATATGCTCACAGAAGAAGCTTTATGAGTGATGGACGAAAGCTAACTCAAAGGAGGCTAATCTACTTGCAGAAAGAAACTGAAAGCCAACAAAGCATGAAAACCCTAGTAAACCCTAATTTGACTAGCTAGGACCTTACAATGCAAAACTGTGAATGAAACTTCTACCAATGATGCCATTACTTGCAGTGAGCTGAAATACATGCATCTAAGCTACTTGCATCTGAAAAGACATGTTTTTTTATTTTTTCATTAAGTGGTTGGATTTATTGTGATGATGCTTTTGATTAGGGTTTGACTGTGCAGGAGCGGTTCGAATGGAAGGAAAGCATGGGCAAGGTCAGGATGGCTAGGAGAGGTCCCAGAGGGTCCCTAGCATTGGTCCACAGAAGTCTACAACGTTCGGATGCTCGGCAACCAAGTTTGCAGGCTCCTACAGGATGTCTGTAGGGGATCCTACAGGAGAATAAGGAATTTCTACAGGAAGTCTGCTACCTTCTACAGGATGTGCTGTAGGTGGAAGTTTTGTGTGTTGGTGAAGTGATGGAACAACTTGGGTGGATAGGTAAGGTGGAGATGGAATTGGTGATGGCTCAGGAGCAGAGAAGTCAGATGGAGAAAGAGTGCATGCAGTGGGTTGATGGCTGGAAGGATGCGATCAACGAAAGGTTAAGTAAATGGGGCTACGTGAGTAATGGAAGAGCTGGAAGGTAAACGAGCTGAACAGAGGTCGGTTGAGTGGCTTTAGGTGTGGTTGAAAGAAGAGGAAGGTAATGGAATGGTGTGGAGCAGTGTAGATGAAACAAATTGTCTTTGAATGTCACCAAAACGAGAACTCTTTAACCTATGTTAACTGTGCTATTTTGAACCAATGAACAGCAGTGCAATTTGTGAAAGAAACTCGTGCATGGAAGTGGAATGAAGAAGTAATGATCAAGACCAAAGTGCATGGATGGATCTACGACTAAAGTAACTGTTGCAGCTTGCATGGATGTGAAAAGAACTGCGCTTCTTTTTGGTGGTTGATATGAACTGCACCCCAATCCCTAACAGAGATGGCAGTGAGGTCCTTTCAACCTTTTTCTGGAGCTCCAATAAATTATAACTATCCTCTTCTAACCTAAGCAACTGGAAGCAAATTCACCATAAACTAATCCTATTCAATCTCATAAAAACTAAATCAGCAGACTGTAAATTCGAATTGCATGTCAAAGTAAAGAAACGAAGTGCTGGAACGAAAGGCAAATAACATTACAACACAGAGGAGGTCTATTGCTCTCAGGTTGGGCCCTAACCTGAGAGCTATAGCTCCCTTAGAAACTCAGAATGAGATCAAAATCTGCCTGCCTTTATTCATAACCAAAAATCTGATGTCATGCCAAAACTGGCTTACAAGATAACAAAAACCGAGCTGTAACTCGTGCTCAGAGATTACAATAGTAATTCCAAAAGTCAAAAAGCTTCTATCAAAGGCTACGGCCTCAGTATTTATGAAAAATGATAATCCAACAGGTTTCCTTGATTTGTGGAGCTCGGCTGTCCAACTGAAGGTTAAACTGCTAATCCTGTAGAACAGTTGTAACTGCTGTTCCTGTAGAACGGTTGGCTGCCTCTAAGCTCGGTGGGGAGATTGGTTGGAGCTCGGAGCTATGGTGGGAATCACGAGGAAGGTCCCCAAGACTGTGGACATCCTCTCCTAAAAACCAGCAGTGCCACCTTATTGTCTCCTTGTCTCCTTTTTCGTGGTCTTTGCTCCCTTTTAATGCCAAAAACCTAAAATCATCATGTATTAGTCACGTAGATAGAATGCCTACCCTTCTTCCTACAAACAACACGAATAAACCAAGAAATGAATGCATAAGCAATAAAAGATGAATGGTTTGAGCAAAGCAAGTAGGCCAAATGAGCCCAAATTGTACCAAAAATTGGGGCTCATCACTCTTCATTTCCATTCTCTTTTTATGGATCAATCTCCATCTGTGTTTGTTCTGTGTCTGCATTCTATTCTAACCCTTCTTTTCCAAGGTTATCTTGATTTGGGTTTGTTTCCTTTGTGTTTTTATTCGGTTCCATTGGTTCTTCTACATTTTCTTCCTTTTCTGTCTCTCCTTCTTCTTCCTATAGAATACTGAACTTATTTTGACATTCAACCGATACAGATTTAAGGGTTTGAATCTTACTTGCCGTCTCTTTCCTGGGCCTCATTTTTCTATGGACTTCCTGGAAACACTCCTCCATTCGTTCTGTTTCTTTTGTCCTTCTTTTTCCCTCTTCTGCTTTCCTTTCTGTGCCTTCCCCAACGTTCAGGGGGCATTGTTTAAAAATATGTCCGTATTCGTGGCACCTTCTACACCTGAATGATATATGTTCATAATCCATTGGTTGTTGCCATATTTCGCCATGATATTCCAGCTCTATGTATTCTGGCAGGGGGTCTGATATATTCATATATATGCATATCCTTGCATAGGATGTGTATCTCCCTCTTTTCGTTGATTCCTATACTTTGACAAAAGACCCTATCGTGTTGCCTATCCCTTCCAGGATTTCAGGATCCCAGAACTCTATTGGTAGGCCAAATAGATGGACCCAAACCGGTGCCGCCAACATCCATTCTTGATCGGGGTTGTAGCTGTCCTCCCAGTGTCTCATGAATAAACCAGTGTTGTTCATGAAATATGGCCCTCCTTCAAAGATTCTTTCCTTGTCTTCTAGGTTAGCAAATATCACTGTAAAAAAACCTTTTTCCCCCAGCTTCATGTTGATATGACCTTTCGACTTCCATCTTTGTTGTATCCACCTTGCCAGGTCCTTTTCCACCAGCCAGAACCCTATAAATTTACATATCAGGGCTTGGTCTCTCATATAACATCTATACTCTTCGAGTTTGTTATTCGGGATCACAAACCTCGACTTTTTTAGGGCTCTGGGTAGGCACCTGCCTCCTAGTCTTGTTTGCCATTGGTTTCCCAGCACCGACTCTTCCCTGCTCTCTCCCCCTGGTTCCCTTCGTGGTCCAGTTCCGCTTGTTTCTCCCGCTGTTACATTTTTGTAGGAGGGGATATCTCCCCTCCCTGGGTCCCCGATCATGGCTGCTTTCAGCTCCTTCTAGCTTTGTGAGCCTCCTTATCTTCCTTTTGCGCCGCTGTTTGTTTTCTTGTTTTTTCGGTTGTTCGTCCTCTACCCTTAACTACCCTGTTGATCCTCTTTCGATCTTCCCTTTGCAAACCCTAGTGTTTCATAAACCCTCGCCATTTCCAGAAACCCTCGTCTCCATCCAGCCCAACACCAGTTCCCTTTAAATAAAGGTATTTTAAATATTATATGTTATCGTTTTTATATTTTATAACCATTTATTATTGATACATATTTTCGAAATAGTTAAAAACTATATATTTAATTATAATAATAAAACTGAAGAATTTAATAAAAACTTATTAATTTAAGTAAATGTTATATTGTAAGTAGATTTATTAATTTTCGAAACTCCAAATTTCGGATCTTCAGATTTTGGTGAAGATGAAGGGATTGCCGCAACCGTAGGTCTATTGCAGGGGAGTCGGGGCTTTCATATTAAACCCTAGCTGAGATCACATGTCCAAGGACATCCAAAACAATTTGAAATATATTTATTTTGAATAATAAACTAGTTTTAAATTTTATAAAATATTATAATTTTTTGGGGGCAATATTTATATTTTAATCTATTTATAAATAAAAATGAATATGTTTATCATAAAACATATTTATTAATACTAGAAACTGATTATGAATATTATGATTATAGATATGTTTTATATAGTTAAATATCAAAATATTAATAAAAAGTGGACATTCATATCATATTTATGAAAAATGTATATGTATGGGGATCAATTCTAAGCTTTATAAACTATTTTGAATATCATGTTTTATGGTATTTATATTTTTGAATCATTCAATATTAATGCATTTTCATAAACTATTGGATAGATTTTAGATGAAATAAAAATATTTTAAATATTTTATTTTATGGTATTTATATTTTGTAGCTATTTATTATTCATACATATTTTCCAAATAGTTAAAATTATATATTTAATTAGGAGATGTGTACTTTGTCTATCTCTCCACAAACTTTAATTTTTAGTTAATGTTGGCCAAAATAAAAATCTAAATAACCAGACAAAACATATAAATAACGCATCAAATACAATTAACTCATGTTTTTTTATATATATGTTGAATATGAAAATTTACCTTCAACAAAAAAATTAACCACATTAAAATTATAAATTAGGTAAAACTTTAAACATCTTTACTCTTTACTAAAGTCAATATGATTTCTTAAATCAAAGTAAAAAGGTAAATTCAAGACAAAGAATATAAAATCTTGCTCCAAAATCTTTTAATATTTCTTTTAATTAAATATTTGTAAAATGAATCTTTAAAAGGAAAACCATATCCTATTTATATATTAAAATATTTAAAGCCATAAATATTTGCACGTCAAAGTTGTAATCTTTGAAAACATTAATTTGATGTAGTTTTAATATAAATTTTGTTATCATGCCATGTAAAAAATATCATTAAATCTAATATTAATATTGAAAGATTAATATTCATATCAATATTATTACTAAATCTAATATTAGTATTAATATATTATAATATTAATATTATTAAATTTAAAATTTATTATATTACAATATATATATATATATATATTAATACATCATGATATATATTAACTCCAGATATATATGGGAGGGAAGAACAAAGACATAGAGCAATAGAGGTGGAGAGATAGAGGGAGTGAGAGAAAGGAATAGAGAGGAAGGGAGAGAGAGAGGACTTGAGAGGAAGGGAGAGGAAGAAGTAGAGAGGGATGGATAGAGAGATTGAATTTGAAGGGGAGAGAGGGAGGGAAGAAGAAATACATAGAGAGAGAAAGTAGAGAGAGGGTGTGTATGTTTTTGGTTTAGATAGAGATACAAATAAGTATAAATGGAGAGAATGGGGCGAAGAATGACAGAGAAGGAGAGAGGGAGGGAGATAATGATAGAATTGGAGGGTGAAGAGAGAGAGAGAGAGAGAGAGAGAGAGAGAGAGAGAGAGAGATGGGAGAGAAAGGGAGATAGAGGAAGGAAGAGAGTGAGGATGTAAGAGAGAGAGAAGGAGAGAGGGAGGAAGAGAGAGAGGGAGGTAAGAATAAAGACACAAAGATAGAAAGGTGGAGAGAGGGAGAGAGAGAGGGAGTGATAAGGGAGATGGTAGGAGAGGGAGGGAAGAGAGATAGAAGGGGGGAGAGAGGGGGAGAAGGGGAAGAGAGAGGGAGATGGAGAGGGATGGAGAAATAGATAGATACGGAGAAAGAGTATGTATGTTTTTGGGGTGATATAGAGATAAAAAAGAGAGACAAATGGATATAGAGATATAGATGGAAGGTGAAGAGAGGGAAGAAGAGAGAGATAGATAGATATGGAGGGAGAGAACATGTGTGTTTGGGTGGAGGTGAGATAGAGAGAAAGAAGTAGAGATAGAGGGAGATATAGATATAGATGGGGGGGAGAAGGAATAATATTTCTTGCACTAGATGCATTGCTTTTAGTGTAGATGGTGATTTCTAATCCTATTTGATTGCTTGCATTGAAGGAGTTAAACTAAAGGAGAGGGGAGAGGAATGAAGAGAGAAAGAAGGAGAGAAGTGAGAGCAGGAGAGAAAGGTAATATATAAAAGGTGAGACACAAATATGGAGGGGTGAGAGAGGGGGAAAGATAGTGACATGGTTGGAGGGAGAGAGAGAGAGAGAGAGAGAGAGAGAGAGAGAGAGAGAGAGAGAGAGAGAGAGAGAGAGAGGAGTTTAGAGAGAGGAGGAGAGAGGGGGAGAGAGGGGGTAGAGAGAGGAGGAGAGAGGGAGGGACAAAGAGTTTGAGTTGGAAGGGGAGTGGGGGAGAGAAGAAGAAAGACATAGAGAGAGAAAAGTAGAGAGAGAGAGATGGAGTGGCGTGGGAGAGATCGAGAGAATGTGTATATGTTTGGATTTGAGATGGAGATATAAAGCAGGAGAGATAAAGGGAGAAATAAATATTGATGGAGGGGAAGAGAGGAAAGAACATTTCTTGCACTAAATGCATTGATTTTAGTGTATATGGTGATTTCTAATCCTATAATATTGCTTGCACTAGGTGACTTGATTTCAGTGTAGACTTTGATTTCTAATGATATATGATTTCTTGCACTTGACGCATTAATTTTAGTGTAGATGTTGATTTATAGTCATATTTGATTGCTTGTACTAGATGCATTGATTTCAATCTAGATGCCTTCTAATTCTATATGATTGCTCGCACTAGATGCACTGATTTTAGTGTAGATGTTGATTTATAATTCTATTTTATTGCTTGCACTAGATGCATTGGTTTTAGTGTAGATGTGTATTTCTAATTATATTTGATTTCTTTCACTAGATGCATTTATTTTAGAGTAGATGTTGATTTATAGTGCTATTTGATTGCTTGCATTAGATGCAATTCTTTTCACTGTAGATGTTGTTTTCTAATCCTATTTGATATCTTGTATTAGATTCATTGATTTCATTGTAGAAATTTTCTTCTAATCATATCTGATTGCTTGCATTGAATGCATTGATTTCAGTGTATATGCTTATTTTTAATTTGATGTAATTAGATGTATGATGGTACATTAAGTTTAAAGTGATTGGATTAACAATGTGCAGTGTTTTATAGTAATTCAACCTATTAATATTGGAGAGAAAGAGAGAGAAGATATGATGTTTACTGCAATAGCTTGAATTAAATATTTGAATGGTTTACGATTTCAACTACCCCTTTCATATAATCGATATGAAAATATGGCTAAACTAACAGTGGTGAGAATAAGAATAGTAGAAGAAAATAGTTTGAGATTGACCAAAATGAAGACTATTGATCACAATGAAGACTATAATTATCAAAGACGGATAATTTTACTTGATAAGAGGAAGTCTATTCTGGACATCGAGCTCCTTGTTTATAGCATTTTCTTGATCCACATAATCTTTAGATTAAATTGCCCCAAATAAAACAAGAAACGACCATAAGGAGCACTATATGGATGACCCTCTATTTTCAAGAGTGGTTCTTGTGTTGGGCTACTTTTCTTGAATGAAAGTTGGGGACGGAGGATCAAATGCAGGGTGAGCCCAATTTAGAAAGGAAAAGTGAGAAACCCTTACATGGTTTTCATCTCCTTTTGTTTAAAATTGATAGAGATTAAAAATAATTCAGTGAGCAATGAATCCCACTGTGGGATGAATTATTTCCCAAAATTTCTAACCAATGTCAATTTCAATTAATCATCTATCTTTATTTTTTTCAGTCTTGTAAATGATTGAGAAATGATTTTTAATAGAATCCATTAATTAAAATATCATTTCCATTTTCAGAAGCTTAAGTTTTCAAAGTTAGAGAATCCATGAATTTCAATATTCCTATCTAAAATTTACCTGAGAATCCCTAAAGCAATAGGTGTGAGGAGTTTCAATCTTGATTCGACCAAAACTTACAAGGCTAGTTTCTAATTCTTGCAATGCATTTCATAGATCCAAGATAGGCCCATCTAAGTCATGGCCTAATATGTGCTTGAGAAAGGGTTTTCTAATGGAATTGATCAAATAAAGATGCATTTCCATGTTTAAAAGCTCCAGGTTTCAATGTTTAAAATCTAGGGATTTGAATATTTCAATATTCTGTGAAATTGTACATACCCACCCTCACCTTTTAGCCTTTAATTTCATATGGTTGTGTTACTCTACACATTCAATGCAGCAAATGCACACAAAAAGACATGTGGATCACAGGAAATTTTAAAACGTATCAATGCAGAATTTTCATATATTAACATACAATGAATTTTATTTCTAGGTAGTTACCAAGCCTAGAGACCCAATCTGCGATTGAAGTCTTGGCAACAGACAATCCACTACTTTTTCCAATTATAGATGCGAGGAACCCTTCAAAAATGATCTTTTTCTCTGTCACTATTGTGTCCTTATCGGGAATCGAACAATATTTAGAGAATGCAATCTACCAACACAAACTAGTTAATCAACATCCTTCCATAAAAATATTGAAACAAGAAATTGTGAATTTTGTAGGATGAGATATTGATCATACATACTTCTATCCTGGTAGGAGAAATAGTAAACTTTATGGAGGAACCATGGGGGGAATTATGGTCCTTAAAAATCTCCTTAAACTGCTTTATCACCTTGGCTTCAACTTCATCATATATTCTTGTAGCTTCCCAAGTTCCCTTTCTACCTCGAGTCACTTTTTTAGAGCACTAAGCTCCCGAGAGCATTAAGATGACTGTTACTCTCATAAATTTCTCATATTGACCTGCAAGTTACTGATTTCCACAACCACCTCATTTTAGACTTTTAAGAGAAGCAATATGCTTTCATAGTTCTAAGAGAAGAAAAAATTAGGACTTCACAAGATGTAGACAATATTAATGCAGCATAATATGGCACAAAATCAAATCAAACTCCACATTCGGGAAAATAAATTGTATAAATTAAGGAAGGGGCCTTTTGAGACAGAGCTTATAGATATTATGATATATGTAATAGATATCAAACATCTCTTTACCATTATTAAACCAAATTTTGAAACTACAGGGTCACACATATCCATTTCCAGATGAAATTATGGTCTAGCAGGGTTGAGGAGAAATTGATGTGCACAGATGTCCAGTAGAGAGGAGAGGAATGCAACAACTAGAAACAACATGTGTATTGGTGATTTCACTTTCTGATTGGGTTATGTGTGTTTTTCACTTATTTATTGGGTTGTGGTTTAGATCATGTGATTGATGTTTTATCTACTCATTAACTCTTGATTTTCACTTTTTGGTCAAGTAATAAAAAATAGCAATTTTAACAAGAATTATTTTTTTTTATGAAAAGACAAAAACCTCGAATAATCAGACTTCCCTATTTTTTTTATATAATTGAATATGAAAAAGGTTTTTTCTATTACTTCTATATTTTGTCAATAATTATGATGAAAATGTATCATGGCCAATGAAACTTCTGGAAGATATTGTTACCATCATCAAGGATACAAAACATTTTGAAGGGGAAATGATGCTATAAAACATCTTGGGTCAAAATTCATGGATGACAGATTTCTATATAGCATCATTTCAAAATGATGCTTCCATGAAGAAAATTAAACATATTGAATAACAAATATTGGACAGTATTGTTACCTATCGTCCTGAGTTATAGAGGAACTTGTTGTCTCCATTGCATATTCAATAACAAGGTCATTCCATTCACACGTTTAATGGAAAAGTTTAAATAAGGATGTATTTCGACAACATGGTCCTCTTGACAATATGGGATGATGAGAAAATATTGAACTTGAAAGGGACATCTAGATAGGTACATAATTCTACGCATTTTTCACACCTTGATGAATGTACAATGTCCTCTAATCTCTTATGGTATGCTATATTTGTGCACATTAATTATGACAGTCTTCATGTGATGAAAAAAACGGTGCTTTTTGCTTTCTCACCATTGGTCCAAGGAACATGAAGCAATGTGAGGCTTGTATCCTTAGAAAACATGACAAGCAAGCGTTTTATAATTCCACTTCAACATTTAAAGGACACTATAACAAATTATAGTTTAAAATGCAAATTGGTTTAGATTCATATTAGTTCTAGATCCATCAAGTGTTGAAGTGGATCAAATCGATATCAAATATCAATAGATGCAAACCTTTCATCAAATTTTATACTTGGAAATTTGCATCTAAAGAATTTTGATCCCTCTAAATTCCATCAAGATAAATATATACTAATAATAAATAAGCACAAATAGATAAACAAAAACTAATAATAAATAAACTCAAATATTATATCTCTATGATTAAGCCATAATCTTATTTTAAATTATCAAGTCATTAAATTACATAAAATCAAAAGATAATTTTTATTGAATCATTATATTATATAAAATTAAATAAAAAAAAATTATCAGAGGCATTACCCTCTATATGAATACAATTAACAATAAATTTATATTTAAAACAATATAATTAATTTAATTTTTTGATATAATTTTTTTGATCGAAATATTACTACCATCATCAATATCACTGAAATTTCAATTAATGTGTTGCTAAAGAATACGCTATGAAACATAAAAACCCATGCCTTCCTCTTTTGGGTAAATTTTCCTTTGGATCCCTCTAGGAAAAGTCCCATATATAAAGGTATCATGTTGGAGGATAAGACTAAAAGGGTGGGATACCATTCCTTGCGAGGTGAGAAGAGCTAACATGCAAGTGAGGATCACGTGTTGTAATCGATTGTGTTACATTATTGGAAAGACCAACATATATGTAATTTAACTGTTGGATAACAAGGTGATGTGGGATAGTTGATTTCATTATAATTATTGGGATGTGTGTAGCATGAGTGTAATTTACCAATTGGATGAAAGTAAAGAGATAGCATGCACTTTCCTAAAATAATAATGTAATTGTAAGATTTGGTTTAGTTGAATATTCCAAAGGGTGGCACAAGCGTGGAATAATGATATCCATAGGGTCACTAAGAATGATATGAATGATTCTATGGACATAAACGAGAGGCATCAAGAACTCTTGTTGGGGCTCATAAACAAGTGTCACGATGCATCACCTCAAACTAGTTGCCGTGTGTATGTGGAAAGTTTGTTCAATTTGAGAGTGGATGGTGGTCGAAGCCTCAATGATGACGAACTTGTTGTATTCTGCACCAAATTCAACTTTGTCGTCTCCGACACGATGACATCATCCATGTAGTGGATGCATTTTACCGGCGTAAATACCCTGTGGATAAAGGAAATACAACCTAAGGTGTGGCCATGTGACTACTTGGTACCCCTTATAGCCCAAAAAATACATCAAGTTGTATGGTGAAAATTGATCATTTCAAGCAATTTCTCTAATCTCCACACTCTTTGTGATAAATATTGGTTGCTACTAGTGTCATCAAAAGCTTGATTTGAACTTGATAAAAAACATTTATGACCAAGATTTGCTCCTTCCATCGTCATTTTTCTATTTTATCAGAACATTTTTGCTTTTAATTTTTGAGAAGGTGTGGTATCAGTCAAAGACGAGCATTGTTGCCATTGCTTTTCTCAAGTTGTACGATGAACTAGTAGACAATGTTCTAGTTAATCTAGTGTGATTAGAAAATTGACATGTCATGAGAGTTAGACGCTCACACTTTAAATGAAAACATTGCCCCAATTATATAGAAAATTTGGTGAGTTTCCAATGGCTCTTACCTTTCCCTGCTCTGGTTCATGCATATTCCAGAAAGCATAGGTTTGAATGCAATCTAGTCCTCCCTCTTTAGCTTTGTATATTAGCCCAGGCCACATCTGTACAGTTACACAAATAGTAACCATCATTCAATATTGATATCATATGTTTATACAACTTATATATATCGTCAAGCAGAGAAGAGAAGAAATAAAAATTCTACATATTTACAATTTTATAAATGGTAATCATTATTCACCATTGATATCATAGGTATATACATTGTAAATATGTTAAGAAAAAGAGAAGAGGAGAAATACAAATTCGTATATATTTCTTATAGCAGGGGACTTCAATTTGAAAACATCAATAGAGGAGAAAAGAGGAGGACTGCAAAGAGAAGAGCCAGAAATGGAGAGATTCAGAGATCTTCAAGAAGAACTGAAATTGGTAGACATCCCAAATATAAATGGAAAATATACGTGGAACAATAGAAAGGGAGGGCACAGACAGATAGCCTCTTGGCTGGACAGATTCTTGGCAACAGAACACTTCATTGACAAAGACATATTCTATGAAGCATCAATTCTTCTGTGTCTAGGGTCAACTCATTGGCCTATTAAACTAGTAGAAATTAATCAAGGAAACCAAAACAGACCCTTTAGGTTTGAGGCAATTTGGATAAGAGAACCAACCCTAATAATAAAAATGAAGGAATGGTGGAAAGTGAATGAGAATGAGATAGGAGGAAGAAACTAGATGCATACCTTTCAACTTAGACTAAAATATCTAAAAAGTAAGATAAAGAAATGGAACAAGGAAGAATTTGGTAACATACAGAAGGAACAAGAGATAATCCAAATAAAGATGAAGAAAGTACAACAACAAATAATCAATGAGAGTAGAAGTGAAGGGCTTGCAGAAGAGGAAGGGTTGTTGATTAACATACTAGAAGAAAGAATACAACAAGAAGAAATCCTATGGAAACAAAAATCAAGAATCCAATGGTTAAAAGAAGGAGAAAGAAACACAAGGTTCTTCCACAAAGCAATGATACAACATAGGCAGTAGAACAAAATCTTCTCCTTAATGGATCAACAAGGCAATCGGCTCACCCAAAAGGAAGAAATGGGTATGAGGTGGGCCGCCCAATGCGAACCCGACCCCCAAATACATATACGGTTGTTAAAAAGGAAACCATAATGTATTAAAAAAGGGAGGGGCAAGGTTTGACCAGCCGACCCCTCCTCAACAAATTGCCTCACTTACTAATGTGCCACAACCAACTCATTGGTTAATCCACCACAGAATTGATATAAACCTCATTTTCATAGTGTGCTTGGGCAACATGGAGGAATCAACAGTGGGCACAAAAATCGAGGAAAATTTTTAATTAATTTATCTGCAGGTGGAACCATGACTGAGCGAAATTTCTAAGAGGGTGAAATTTTTGCAGTATCCAAATTGGACAAACTTTATGTCGATCCTACACCTCTTGACAACATGAACCCGATCACATGGTCATCTTCCTGATCCAAGAAGTAGATTTGCAGAGGACCTGGAGGAGGAAATCTTTGAGGAATTTAGGGGGTGTTGATCTAGATTTTCATTAATGTCAATATGGCAATATTCTAGGATACTAAATGATGATCGAAAGTCATATGAGCTATCAGAGTAGAGAAGAACTATTGGAGCAGTATAGGAAGTTATAGGCCATAGGAGTGAAGAAAAGCCATAGGAGTGACAAGCCAAGACAAAGCAGATCTATCGCATGTGCCAAGAGTAAGAACCATATCAGAGATATTGCATGAAATATTAGAAGGAGAAAAGAGGAACATGTAGTGATGAAAGACACAAAATGAGGAACACATCATCGAAGGAAGAGTGAAGAGTGTACGTAGTCATCGAAGCAAGGAAGGAAGAAAATAAAGAGCACAACTATCGGAAGAGCGAGGGTAGGGGTGTACGTGGTTGAAGGCCCATCCTAGCCGTCAATCTCATTTTCAATTCTTACATCATAGTCAACGGCGGGGGTTAAGCCTGTTGTTAACCCGTGTGCTAGTTTAAGACTCGCAGGCCGTAAATTTGATGACCTCGTATATCCAATGGATATCGGGTCACAAAATGATCAGACGTTAATCTCAAGAACATACCCGAAATTTTATTGATCAAGGATCTATAATCCTTATTGACTCCATAAAGGTGGT
Source organism: Pinus tabuliformis (assembly GCA_031772625.1). Classification (NCBI taxonomy): domain Eukaryota; kingdom Viridiplantae; phylum Streptophyta; class Pinopsida; order Pinales; family Pinaceae; genus Pinus; species Pinus tabuliformis. Next base: position 1,088,745,937 of record CM062807.1, read on the forward strand.
TAAGCATTGCACAAATTCCCTGACCGATATTGTTATGAAGCATTGGATCCAGCGCGCCTTGATCAAATGGTGGAGGATCAACGATTGGGTTTGCTGATCAGGTGGATCAACAACCGTCAGATTAAAGATGAGATCAATGGTGGAGATGATGTGGCAGGTGGGACAACCCATTATATGTTTTTAACTATGTTCATATATGAATATCGATGATGTTGATATCGGAGGACAGAGTATGTTATGGGCACAACTTGTATAAGGCCTTTGGAAGCTGCCATTGAGACTAAAGTAAGGACATGGCACGTAGGATATTCAATATGGAATGAACGTGTCTTTTGAGTATTGGTGAATTCGAAGAGACAGAGGAAGCCGAAGAGCGAGCGCAGAGGAAGATGAAAGATCAAGTGAGTGAAAAGCAAGCCAAAGGTCATGGGTATTAGGAATATATAACAGAGAACAAGGAAAGTTTATGAGTTGGAAAAATTGTAACAAATACAGGGAGTTGAAGGTCTGGCAGAAGTGGAAGAAGCAGGAGGACAGAAGTAAGTCATAGGTCCAGCGGGGTTGGGAGCAGAGAATTACTTCCAAACAGATCCAGACAATTTACAGTAGAGGCCTGGAGCCCTTGTGGTTGGTGCCTCAAAACTGGAAGGATTGGTGTCATGGGAGTTGGTTCTCTTAAATCCAATGTTGATGCCTTGGCAAGACAGGGTTGGTGCTCTGGAGGTTGGATCCTCACAAAAGGTCTAGGTTGGTGCTTGGCAACTAGCTGAAGCTATATATATATATATATATATATATATATATATATATATATATATATATATATATATAGATATATATATATATAGCTAGATATATCTTGTACTTGATTTATTGCAAATATTATATTAATAAAATAATTCATTCCTGTTATTTATTTCTGTGTTCTAAATTTAAATGATTTAACATACAAAAATAAAAATTGAAAATAAATACTGCTTCACCCCCCCCTGCTCAGTATTTCCAACAATTGGTATCAGACCTAGGCTTCTTCATATAAGCCTAACCGCTTGAAGAAGGATTCTGAGTCATGATGAGAAATCAAGAAGTGTTAGGAAGACCTCCTCTGTTCGATGGCACAAATTTTGGTTTTTGGGAAAAGAGAATGTCCTACTACTTAATGTCCCTTGGACCTAAAGTTTGGCATTCGGTTTTAAATGAGTACACAGTTCCTTCCACTCTTCCAACAGATCAAGATTAAAGGAAAGCCTACATTGCAAACACAAAAGCCTTAAACTCCATCACTAGTGGAATCACCGATTCTGAATTTACAAAAGTCATGAATTGTAACTCGGCCAAAGAAGTATGGGATAAGCTAATTAGCGTATACGTTGGGGAACCCAAAGTTAAGAAGTCTAAGCTTCAAACTCATACAAGGTGATTTGAAAGCTGAAAATGGATGATGAATAAGATATTACCTCATACTTTCTCCGAGTAGTTGAAGTAGTCAACTCTCTTAAAGGATTGGAAGAAAACATTGAAGAAAGAACTATTGTTCAAAAGGTCTTAAGATCTCTCCCAGATATATTTGACTCCAAAGTAAGTGCTATAGAAGAAATGAAGGATCTAGATACTCTCAAGATGGATGAACTTCATGCAATCCTCATTGCCTATGAGATGATAAAAGGATGCCCAAGTTCCAAAGATGTAGCATTCAAGGCCTCAAAATAAAAAAAGGGGAAAGAATGGAATGCCAGTAGTGATGACTCCGATGTTGAATCTGAATTGGTGAAATTTGTACGAAAATTAAATAAAGGATCTAAGCTAAAAGGTAAGTACCCTCTCATTTGTTTCAAATTTGGAAAAATAGGTCATTATGCTGCAAAATGTCCCCACAAGCATGATAGTGATGGTGAGGAAAAAGCTAAAAGGATGGTATACAAAAAGAAAGGGTTCAATAAGAAGAATTTCTTCTCTAAGCAAGATGAGTCTGATGAAGATGAATTTGTAGTTATTAAAACGAGATCAAAAATTAATCACGTCCCTCACTACAAAGGAGGTAATGAAGATTCAGATGAATAAAATGATCATGCTGGAAGCTAGGAAGTATTATTCATGGCATTCACAAATAATGATGATTCAGAGCTAGAAGGAAATGTAGATGAACTGTTAATAAGTGCCATTGAATAAAATAAGAAATTACGAAATAAAATCATCTCTCTCAAGGTAGAAAACGAGGAAACAAAAAGAAGGGAAGACCTCTTGAAGAATAAGCTAAAAGAAAAAGAAGAAGTCTGTGAAGAATGTGAAGCCAAAGTAGTATCTCCAAGGAAGGAACTAGAGAAAGTCAAAAGGAGTTGGGAAAGCTCTCAAATTCTTGACACAATCCTAAATAAACGAAAACCTCAACATGAAAAATCTGGGATAGGATTTAAAGGAGAATCATCAAGTACAAGAATAATGCAAAAAGCTATGCCGACGTACTTTCCAGCAAAACAAAAGAAGAAAGATTATTTCATCAAAGGCCGATCTCAAATCCAAATAATGAAGAGAGAGTAACTCCAAGGAAGAATGTTGATGTAAATCATGGAAATTACAACAGGTAAAAAACATTATTTCATCAAAGGACCATCTCAAATCCAAAGAATGAAGAGAGAGTAAATCCAAGGAAGAATGTTGATTCAAATCATGGCTATTACAACAGGTACAAAACTATTTTTTTTTGGGAATTTTTTTAATTGTACAAATTTTGGTCATCAAGCTAGACATTGCATGGCTTGTAAGAATGAAACAACCATAATTAAAGGATCAAACAAGTAAACCATATGGTTCCAAAGGGCAAGGACAAATGAAGACCTACAACTCTTTTGATCCCTTGGCCAAATTTTATCCAATGTGCTCATTATGTAATGATAATGGACACAATGAACAAAATTTCCCCCTCAAAAGAAGAAAATCAAAAAATGAGAATCCCAACACGAATAAATGTGGCCTAGCTCTATGTGCTCACAGTGATGAAAATCTTTGGTTTGTGGATAGTGGGTGCTCCAGACACATGACAGGGGACAAAAGGAAGTTTGTCTCATTGAACAAAAAGGAAGGAAATGTATCCTTTGGAAGTGGATCTGCCAAAGTTGCTGTTAAAGGAACTGTTACCCTTCTTAATGGAAATAGAAAGGCTGAAAATGCTTTGCTAGTAAATGGGCTCAAACACAATCTCCTGAGTGTTAGCCAAATCTGTGAAACAAGGAACTCTTCCTCAGGGGAACTTGTGACGAAAGGGGTTAGAACACCAGACAACATCTACATTTTGAACAAAATTCAAGAAGATAAATGTTACTTAAGTCAAATAGATGAAATTTAGCTGTGGCACAAGCGACTTGGACATACAAGCTTCAAAAACTTGATCAATATCAGCAATATTAATGCAGTACAGGGACATCATAAAGTTATTTAAGCCAAATCAAAGAGTATGTGGTCCATGTCAACATGGAAAGGAAACTAGAACCAGTCACAAGACCAAGGAGTTTTCTACATTAAAGCCTTTGGAGATCATCCATGCTGACTTATGTTGACCAACTAGAACTTCGGCACTTCAAGGAGAAAGGTACTTTTCTTTATTTGTTGATGACTATACTAGAATGATGTGGGTATATTTCATAAAATATAAATCCAAAGCATTTGAGTGTTTTAAGAATCTTAAAGCCCTTGTAGAAAATGAAAAGGACTCTAAGATTAAATGTTTCCAAACAAATAGAGGGGGAGAATTCACATCAAAATAATTTGATGAATTCTGTAAAGTACCTGGAATCAAAAGAGAGCTCTCTGCTGCCAGAAAACCCAAGCAAAATGGGGTAGTTGAAAGAAGGAACCGAACAGTTCAAGAAATGGCAAGAACAATGTTAATAGTAGCTGACTTGCAACCAAAATTCCAGAGAGAAGCAGTCCAAACTGCTGTCTATACCTTGATTCGAACTCAACTAAGACCAAATAATGAGAAGACTCCTTATGAATTATGGAAAGGAAGGTCTGCTTTAGTAAAATACTTCAATATTTTTGGAAGCAAGTGCTTCATAAAAATCAATGATGGCTCACCAGGAAAATTTGATTCTCGAGTTGACGAAGGGATATTCTTTAGATATTTTACAAGGAGCAAAGTCTACAAGTGCTACAATAATTGACTACGGAAAATAGTGGAAAGCATTGACGTGAAGATTGATGAAGACCTTCCGGAAAAAGAAATTGAAGAACATGAAGTTGACCCTCTCATTGAAGAAGAACCTAAAAAAGAAGAAAAGGATAAAGAAAAACACAAGGAAAAAGAACCATCTCAAACCCTTCAAAGATGAAGTTTCTCCAAAAACATCACCTAGAAGAGAAAATTATTGGTAATATAGATGAATGGATGCAAATCCGAAGAAGGATTACAAATACACCAAAGAAAAATGGTGTTGCTCTTCTATCCATGATAGAACTAGAAACATCTACTCAAGCAAGTAAGGATCCTCACTGGGTAAAATTCATGGAAGAAGAAATGTCTCAAATCGATAAGAATGAGACATGGGAGCTAGTATCTCATCCAAAGGATAAAAATATAATTGGAACCAAGTGGGTGTTCAAAAACAAAATGAATGAATATTGACAAATCATTAGAAATAAGGCAAGACGTGTTTGTAAAGGTTATTCACAAATTGAAGGAATTGACTTTGAAGAAACCTTTGCACCAGTAGCTCGTGCGGAAGATATCAGGATGTTCTTAGCATTTTCTTGCTCAAAAAGAATTAAAATCTTTCAAATGGACATAAAATCAGCATTTCTGAATGGGGAACTCAAGGAAGAAGTCTATGTGGAGCAACCAAAAGCGTTTAATCTAGTAGAAGGAAAAGACTTTGTTTGTAAGTTGAAAAAGGCATTATATGGGTTGAAACAAGCTCCTAGTGCTTGGAATGCAAGATTTAATCACTATCTACAACAACAAGGCTTCAAGAGGGGGGTGGCAGGAAGTAATCACTACATAAAGATGGATGAAGATAAGTTACTAGTCACACTTTTCTATGTTGATGATCTAATTTTTGCTAGTAATAATCATGAGATGAGCCATGAATTTTCCCAAAATATGTCAAAATAGTTTGAGATGTCGATGATAGCTGAGATATCTTAATTCCTTGGACTATAAGTATCTCAAACCATGACAGGCATGTTCATATCTCAAGACAAATATCTTAAAGACATGCTTAAAAGACATGGAATGGAAAACTATGCGCCCATGAGCACACCTATGACCACAAATTGAAAATTAAGCAAAGATGATGACTCCCCTCCGGTAGATGCAACTCATTACAGGTAAACAATTGGAGCCCTTCTATACTTAACTGCTACGAGACCCAACATTATGCAAGCAGTAGGAATGGTGGGAAGGTTTCAATCAACTCCTAAATAATTCGACAGGGGGAGTCCTTATGCACTCCTTTGCCATTGATGTCAAACGGGGAGAGATGAAGAAGAATATTGCCATAAATGACAAAGGGGGAGATTGTTGATCTAGATTATCATTAATGTCAATATGGAAATATTCTAGGATACTAAATGATGATCAGAAGTCATATGAGCTATTAGAGTAGAGAATAAATATCCGAGAAATATCAGAAGCTATAGGCGTAGGAGTGAAGAGAAGCCATAGGAGAGACAAGCCAAGACAAAGCAGATCTATCGAATGTGACAAGAGTAAGAACCATATCAGAGATATCGCATGAAATATCGGAAGGAGCAAAGAGGAACACGCAGTGAGGAAAGAGCCAAAATGAGGAACACATCATCAAAAGAAGAGTGAAGAGTGTACGTAGTCATTGGAGCAAGTAAAGAAGAAAACAAAGAGCACAACTATAGAAAGAGCGGGGGTAGGAGTGTACGTTGTTGAAGGCAAATCCTAGCCGTCGATCTCATTTTCAACGCTTATGTCATAGTCAACGGCGGGGATTAAGCCTATTGTTAACTTGTGTGCTAGTTGAAGACCCATAGGCTATAGATTTGATGACCTCGTATATCCAATGGATATCAGGTCACAAAATAATCGGACGTTAATCTCAAGAACGGACCTGAACTTTTATAGATCAAGGATCTATAATCCTTATCGACTCTATAAATCCAGTTAAGCGTCGCGCAAGTTCCCCAACCGATATCGTTATTAACCATTGGATCCAGTGTGTTGTTGATCATGTGGATCAACAACCATCAGATTAAAGATGAGATTAATGGTGGAGATGGTGTGGCAAGTGGGACCACCCATTATATTTTTTTAACTATGTTGATATATGAAGATCGATGATGTTGATATCAAAGGATAGAGTATGTTATGGGCACGACTTGTATAAGACCTCTAGAAGCTGCCATTGCAACTAAAGGAATGATGCGGGACATAGGATCTTCAATATTGAATGAATGCGTCTTTTGAGTATTGGTGAATTCGAAGAGATAGATAAAGCCGAAGAACGAGAACAGAGGATGCTGAAAGATCAAGTGAGCGAAAAGGAAGCCAAAGGTCAGGGTTGTCAAGAATATATAACAGAGAACAACGAAATTTTATGAGTTAGAAAAACTATAAGAAATAGAGGAAACCAAAGGTCTGGGGGAATTGGAAGAAGGAGGAGGACAGAAGTAAGTCATAGGTCTAGTGGGGTTGGGAGCAGAGAATTACTACCAAACATATCCAGACAATTTACAGCAGAGGGCTGGAGACCTTGGGGTTGGTGCCTCAGAACTGGAAGGATTGGTGTCCTGGGAGTTGGTGCTCCTAAGTCCAAGGTTGGTGCCTTGACAAGAGAGGGTTGGTTCTCTAGAGGTTGGAGCCTCACAAAAGGTCCAAGTTGGTGCTTGGCAACTCACTGAAGCTATATATATATTTATATATATCTAGTGTACTTGATTTATTGCAAAGATTATATTAATAAAAGCATTCGTTGTTATTTATTTCTGTGTTCTAAACGTAAATGATTTAACAAACAAAAAAAAAATTGAAAAGAAATATTGATTCACCCCCCCCCCTAGTATTTCCAACAAGGGGAATCTAAAAATTCCTTGAGCCCCAGATTTCCACTTTGTCAGAATTCAGAAATTTTACAGTCAATTTTGCATTATTCGACCCCACAAATATGATGGTGTGTTCATACTTTTCATTTGCTCATTTCTTTTTTCATCCACTTTTCTAAGTGGAGTGTAGGTGTGAGAATTCAGCATGCGAGCAGTCATTCCATGAGATCCGATGTAGGGAGGTTGATGGTACGGTCAACTTCAGCACTTTGACATCCTCTTCTTCAAATGGCCCTAGGATGTGAGGTATATGAAGTGTGTTCATGTACTTCCTTTTGTGATGCATTGTGCTACATAGATCCCTGTTTGATGTTTGATGTGGGATCTTGTTTCTTACTTGTTTTCATGTTTCTTGCTTGATGTGATGCGGAATAATTTGTGGGATATACTTGTTGTCATGATTCATCGTGTTTTGTTCGAGATCCCTTTGTCATCATGTTGATGGGATACTCATGTTATCGCCATGTATGTTTTAATTGAGATCCCTTTTATGCCATTTCAGCGGGATGCTCATTATCACCATGCATGAGTTTGTGTCATACTGATAGGAGTCCTTTTGACTGAGAGTTCCTGTAGCGGAACATCTCTTGGAGCCACTCTTGCGTAAGGGCATTTTCCTTGTATGATAGTGATGTCACCTCTTATGTACATCATCACTATTGACAACACTTAATGCAGTGGCCTACACCATCTTGACACCAGGGCCTAGAGACGTAATCCTCCTGGACAAACTCTGTTTTCAACGGCTTATGTTTACACGTGTTGATGAATGTCATGTTCCTCTTGTTTACAACATGCATATGTATTCGTTTATGTTCTTTTAAAAATGCAATTTAACACATCACGAAAGTAAAAGGTCTTGGAAGGGTCCTTTGTCACACCTGGACCTGGATAAAGTGGTATTTGCATGGATGTGAATTGCAAGCGTGAACAATGGAACGTGGAGTGACAGAGGATGAGAAAGAGATGTATGAGAGCATGCTCAAAATTTCCAAAAGGGTATAAATAATGTATGAAACTCTATAAAAAGAGACAGAGGAAAAGGAGCAATTGCAGCTTCAGTTGCAAGCCAGGGAAGAGGCCCTAGAAGAACTGAAGCACAACAACCAAAATATTCAAACAGAGAATGCTAAATTGATGATGCATCTACAAGAAGAGAAAGAGGAGAAACAGATTTTTCTACAACAGCTGCAAGCAAAGGACGAGGACTTGGAAAAGCTGTAGCATGACCCATCTGAGGTAGAATGTAGTTCTCTAAATTCATATGTGTTGTTGATGATGATTTCGTTGTTTTTGAAAAGCATACCATAGGAATTGGCCCCAAACTGTTGAAGAAAATGGGGTATGAACAAAAAGGCTTGGGCATTAATGGCCAAGGCATTGTCAACCCCATCAAAGTAGAAGAATTACCCTGTCGAACAGGACTTGGGTATGTCAGAAAGGAAGTTGGAGAATGTGCCAAAACAATTAGTGAACCACCAACAATAGATGATAAGAAGCCCTCATCAGTTGTTTTCAAATCGACAGAGGAGGTAAAATATGTTGATTTCCTTTTGGTTTCATCTTCACATAGTATGATTTCTATTGGAGAGTTGGAGATCCCAATTACAGGGACAAACATGAGGCTACTTACCAGTACGATGCATGAGGAGGAAAAAGAACTTGGTGTTAATAACCAAGGCATAACTCAACCGTTGGAGGTGGTGCAAAGACCTCAATTTGCAAGCTTGAGGTACACCGAGGGAGAATGCTCGAAGGTGTTAGATTCTTCCGAGACATCGTCAAAATTGTCGAGGAAAGAGAATGATGGGAACACATCCCTATCATCCCATCGTAGTTTCCATTACAGGGAGAGAACTGAGGCAAGCTCTCATCACCATAATGACATCAGAGATAGCAAGGAAAGGTATAACTAGTTTCAATATTCGAATGTTCATTACGATTATAATCATGTTGTTAATGATGAACGTAAAACATGGAATTGAAAGACATGTACCTTTTGTGGATTACATAACCATACATTTTCTAAGGGTTGGAAAAGAATAGCAGCACACAAAAGGATGACGCATGAAAGACCCTCTCAACAGCAGGTAATGAAACATGTTAAGTAGATTTGGAGGAGGAAGATGTATTGCAGTCATTGCAATACAAATGGCCATCAAAGAGCCACTTGTTGGAGGCTCCAGCCAGAGTAGCGCCTTAAAGACAATGTGTCGGTGCATGAATCAGGTGAAACAATTGTTCGACAAGCAAAACCACCACAGGGGGATGACCCATTCACAGTGATAAGTGAAAAATGGTTTTTAGATATGTTAGTGTTTCATGGTCATGATTTTGTAAATCATTTGTTGCAATTTAAAATGTAAAAGTGATGATGTGTTTTCCATCACTTGTTAAGCAACAATGATGTGAGGTCTTATTTTGAGTTGCATGATAAACTCTGAAAGTGATGTCATTTTTCCATCACTTGTCAAAGAAAAACAATGGTGTTTGGCCTTATGTTTGTAAATCATGTGTTGAAGTGATGATGTTTTTTTCCATCACTTGTTGAAGCAACAATGATATGTTGGCCTTCTTTTTGTAGCTGGGGTATTGTGTCCATCTTGATGTAAACTTGACCATCAAGTATGTGTTATAAACTCGTGGCAAGTGTTGGATGCTTGGGTCATTAGTTGGTCATGTAATTCAAGCACGTAATTTGCAAAACAATGTACTAGAGGTTGCAGTTGTCGGCTCATGCTTAAGGCCCCGAAGAACAAAGGTGAAGGAGAGGGAGGTGAGACCTTTTAGACGCTTGTGATGCAGACAAGGTACAGAAACGTTGTAGAGTGTTTTTCATGCCTTTGGAGGACCAAAAGCTCTTCAATGGGGAGGATTTATCTCTGTGGATCTAGAGACACACGCAAGACAAAGAGGGCTTATGAAAGCTAAAAAATAAAAGTGATCAGAATGCTTTTGAACCAAGACCAAAGTGTACATCTCGTTGTCTTGATCGTGGCAGTGTGAACGGTTCGTCAATCCGAGCTCATATGAGGGAGAACGAGACAGTCAAAGTTCTTGTCAAAGTTGGGTTGTGGGCCAGGCTTAAGTGTCCTACAATTTGACCAACCCCGGGGTATGAAACGTAGCTCCTGAAAGTGGCTGAAATTGTGGCCTCGTTAATTTGCCCAATATCCCTTATTTTCTAAAGATTTGAGAAACACCTCTATTTTTATAAAAGTCAAAAAAATTATAAATGAGGTGGCGGGTCACGACCCCGACCACCCCATAACTACATAACATAGAAATTAATTAAAATTGGGCCGACAGGTCGTGACCCCTGCCTTCCTCTCGCAACCTTAAAACAACATTTTAAATTTAAATGGTTTGGTGGCCATTACCTTGCCAAGCCCTCCACCTATTCCACTACATATCATATATTGTGGACAATGGGCGGGCCACCTCCGGTGGAACCAACCCACGCCCCTTTAGAACATCACCATAGACTAAGGGTGGCGGGGCTCAAACTTGCCCGGCCAGTGCAGCCAGCCCACCTCCCAGGCACCCTCACCAACGAACCTCATACAACGTGCCACGTGAACCATCGTACTTCCAACATGAAAGCCCAAACCTTAAACAATTAACGTGCTAGTTTTGTGTTACGGAGGGTATGGGGCAGGCCGCCCAATGCGGACTCGACCCCCAAATACATATACGGTTGTTAAAAAGGAAACCATAATGTATTAAAAAAGGATGGGGCAGGGTTTGACCACCCGACCCCTCCTCAACAAACTGCCTCACTTACTAATGTGCCACAACCAACTCATTGGTTAATCCACCATAGAATTGATATAAACCTCATTTTCACAGTGCGCCTAGGAAGCATGGAGGAACCATGAGGGAGAACAGAAATCGAGGTGATTTTTTAATTAATTTATTTGCAGTTGGAACCATGACTGAGTGAAATTTCCAGGAGCGTGAAATTTTTGCAGTGTCCAAATTGGACAAACTTTATGTCGATCCTACACCTCTTAGCGACACAAACCCAATGGCACTGCCAGTTTCCTGATCCAAGTAGCACATTTGCAGAGGACACGGAGGAGGGAATATTTGAGGAATTTAGGGGGAATCTAAAGGATTCCTTGAGCCCCAGATTTCCACTTTCTCATAATTCAAAAATTTGACAATTGATTTTGCACTATTCGACGCCACAAATTTGATGGTGTGTTTAGATTTTTCATTTTCTCATTTCATTTTCCTGCCACTTTTCTAAGTGGAGTGCAAGTGTTAGCATTTAGCGTGTGAGCAGTGATTCCATGAGATTCGACGCAACAACGTTGATGTTATGGTCAACTTCAGCAGTTTGACATCCTCTTCTTTAGATGGCCCCAAGATGTGAGGTATATGCAATGCGTTCATGTACTTCTTTTTGCAATGCATTATGCTGCATAGATCCAAGTTTGATGTTTGATGTGGGATCTTGTTTCTTACTTGTTTTCATGATTCCTGCTTGATGTGATGCAGAATCATTTGTGGGATGTCCTTGTTGTCATGATTCGTAATGTTTTGTTCAAGATCCCTTTGTCGTCATGTTGATGGAATACTCATGCTGTCGCCATGTATGTTTTCATTGAGATCACTTTTATGTCATGTCGATGGTTTTCTCATTATCATCATGCATCAGTTTCTGTCATACTAATAGAGGTTCTTTTGACTGGAGTTTCTGTAGCGGAACATCCCTTGGAGCCACTCCTACATGAGGTTATTTTCCTTGTATGATAGCGACGTCACCTCTTATGTAAATCATCACTATTAACAACACTTAATGTAGTGGCCTACACCATCTTGACACTGGGGCCTGAAGACGTAGTCACTCCTGGACGAACTCTGTTATCAATGACTTATGTTTTCATGTGTTGATGAATGTCATGTTCCTCTTCTTTACAACATGCAGATGTATTTGTTTATGTTCTTTTAAAAATGCAATTTAACACATCACGAAAGTCAAAGGTCTTGGAAGGGTGCTTTGTCACACCCAGACCTGGATCACCAAGTTGCATAATACTACTAAGGTCAGTATTACAATCTATTCTGATATACCAACTAATTAGTCAAGCGACTCCCAAAATAGTATGCTAAAAACTGGTAGACATTTTCAAAAAGTTTTTATGGTAGGGATCCAGAACGGAAAAAAATTGGCGCTTCTATCATGGAGCTAGCTTGGAAAACCCCTAAAAGAAGGAGTCCTAAGACTTTGAGACCCCTACATACTGAAACAAGTAATGGGAGCAAAGTTGCGGTGGAGATGGATACAGGGAGGGGTTGACCTTTGGAAAAAACTATGGGAAAGGAAGTATGACATGCCTAGGTCTCTCGAAGGAAAGTTGAGAAGCCATAACGACAAGAAAGGTTCAGCAATATGGAACCTAGCCATTGACAACAGGGATATGATCAACAACCACAACTTCTGGGAAATCAGAGGAGGTGACAAAGCTATGTTTTGGGAAGAAGCGTGACAACAGAGAGAAAAATTAAACAACAAGCCTCAGCTAGCAGAAATCCGCCAATACATTGATCTCCAAGGGGAAAAACAGTGAAAAAATTCTAGTGCATAGACCCAAGAGAATACCAGAGAAAGTGGAAACAAAAACAACATTGGTCAGAAGCACTAGAAACACCCCAGTGGAAGCTATACGAAAAGGAAATGGCAACCAGGAAAATAGCAAAAAACAGAGGATTGGACATTGTAAGATGGGGCTATAGGATCAAAGGAATGTTTACAATTAAATAAGGTTATCAACTACAAGCAGAACACCTCAGGCATCGCAAAACAAATACTTGGGAAAGAGTATGGAAGGAAAAAACATGGCCGAAGATCTCTTTCTTCATCTAGATCCCGCACCATGGTCGTGCACTAACACAGGATAAATTGCAAAAAAAAGGGATGCAAGGTCCCTCGATATGCGTCTTATGCCGAGAATAGATAGAGAAAATGGAGCACCTGAACAATTCTTGTAAATTTGGCGATAACCTGTTGAAACAACACCATGAAATTTTAGAAATTAGTGACAAGAATCCAAATAACATGGAAACAACAATAGATAACTAGCGGAAAAAGCCATACCAGAACACAATCCCGAACCGTGCTTGCAGACTCTCACTAGGATTTCTCCTGTGGACAATATGGAAAGAACGAAAAAATCTAATCTCAAAGGAGAAGATATGGAACTCCTTTCTATAGTCTGGGTTGATCAAAGTGGGGGCTTCCATAATAGCTCTTTTGATGGCTTCAAAAGATCTTCTTGCTACATCAATCCATTTGATCTCTGATCCTTCAACATAGAAGTGATGTGTTTTACCAATTCTGCAAAATTAGGAATAAACCTCCTTACAAATTTTTTTTTCCCAAAAAGGATTGGATGTCCTTTTTTGATCTTGGGACAAACAAGGTCTGTATTACTTTCACTCTCTCTGGGTCAATCCTGACACCTGCAACAGAAACAATGTGTCCTAGAAGTTTGCTTTCTTCTAAAGAAAACTATGACTTCTTAGGATTTACTGATATCCCAAACTTTCTGCACTTCAGAAACACTTTCTTCAAACGCTGCAAATGATCTTGATGGCTGCTAGAGTATACTATTATATCATCCAGGTAAACAAGGACAAACTTATCCTTCTCTCCTACAAATGCTATATCCATGGCTCTATGAAAGGTAGCCCCAACATTCATCAGCCCAAAGGGCATCTTGGAGTACATAAAAGTGCCTCAAGGAGTGGTGAAAGAAGTTTTCTCTTGGTCATCTGGATGTACAACAACTTGGTTATACCCTCAAAATCCATCTAGGAAAGACATAACTTTAGCCTCTGAGACTTTCTGTAGAAAATGTTCCATCTTTGGCAGGGGATAGTTGTCCGTTATGGAACATTTGTTCAGGTTCCTAAAATCAACACACATCTTGATTTCTCCACTTTTCTTCCTCACCACTACCAAGTTGGCTACCCACTTTGAATACCTCAGAGGAACTATGATTTTGGTAGCCAACAACTTCTTGATTTCTTTTTCAATCAGAGGGAGGAGCAAAGGATTAATGGGTCTCAACTTTTGTTTGAAAGGAATGTTGTCTTTCTCTAATGGGATCTTATGCTAGATGATATTTTTGTCATAAGTTTTAAGGTCATTGTATTCCTAGGAAAAGACATCAGCAAATTGCTTCATTAAGGTGCAGTACTCAGAACCTTGGGCAGCAGACAAATGGGTTGACAGATTTATATACTTTCGATGATCTGGACTCCCTATGTTATCCCTATGGACTGTAGACTAATCTTATTTTTGGGAAATCTTATGAGGCACATTTTTATGGTCAAAATGCTTCTCTAGAGGCACTAACCCTTTAGGTATATAATTGCTTGGTAACTGAACAATGATGTTTTGGCCAATTCTATTCCTTAGTAGGTGCTGGGGACATTCCTCCAAGGTTTCATTCTCTTGATCAATTTTCATTTTAGAGAATTCATCAATGACTTGCAGAAACCTATTTACTTCATCATCATCCTCAAATACTTTCCAGTGCTGGATATTATCAGACAAGGATGGTCTATATTTTATCTGGACTTGATAAGACAATCTAGGGGGCATGGGAGGGATGAACATGATAGCAAACATAGCAAGGGAATCAGCAAGCTGATTTTTTACTCTGGGAATATATGAGATAAAAAAGCTATTGAAAGAGTCTTTGAGCCTCCACACCTCATCTCTGTATGCTTTCAACGTTGGGTGCATTTCTTGGAAAGTTTTTTCACTCATTGAATGATGAGATTAGCATCTCCAAACACCTTTATGTCTCGGATTCCTATGTCTTTGGTAGCGTTTAAGCCTAATATCAGAGCCTCATACTTTGCTATATTTTTGGTGACTTGAAAAGTTACTTTAAAAGACAAATGTGTGCTTTCTTGTTTTGGAGACACTAGCACCACTCCTGCTCATGCAGTTTCCTTTAAACAGGCTCCATAAAAGAACATATCCCAAGCCTGTGTCCCTTCCTTTTCCATGGCCTGGCCTACTGGTTTCTTGAGCTGCACTGAGGCCCTATGGGATTCTTATATTTGGAGAATACATGATCCAAAATCAGTGTCCACGAGGTAAATGGGATTATTAGTGGGATTCTTCACGTCACTGATGATATAGGCCAACTCGGCTTCCCTGTATAGTCTTCTTCTTTCTCATTGAAAAACTAGGACAATGGCATAGGACAAGTCATTTTGCAAGGTCCCACCCAACCTCTTAATCCACCCTCTGGAAAGTAGCATACCAAACTTAGGGGGAACATCTGCTACCACATTATCCATCATCATGCTCTTCATGGGCAGCTGAGTTAGGGTGATAGCTAAGTCTTTGATTAACCCCAGACATTTCACCTTCCTTGAATCAAAGGAGAAAATTCATGATAAGGTTGGGTAATATCAAGGCATAATTCTTCCATGAGAGCTTTGGGCATCAAATTATGGCTGGCACCTGTGTCCAACAGACAGTTGTGGAGGATTGTGTCATGAACAGTCAAGGAGACATAAAATGATGGGGAATTGTCATCAACAGGTTCAGTCATTGGGCTAAACACAACTGTAGGTTTATCATCTTATAAATTCACATAGTCATGAGATGTTTGTGAGGCTTTCAGCTCAAGGGCAGCAAGGATGGACTTCTTAAAGACCTCACTCTTTACAAGTTTGGTCAAAGATATAGACATTTTTAACTTCTGGACTTCTGATTCAATGATGAAAGGGGAAGGGGACTTGTCAGGGCCTCTTACCACTTGAGTGGGTGTTTTGAGGATGATGGGATTAGCTGTCGGTTGCTTCTGCTTGCTGATCTGTTGCTCTTTGGGCAAGATTCTCTTTGACATTACTCATTCTTGACCTCAAGCTGTATCTTTGCTGGTCTTCAGTCTATAGAATGGCTTCTCTGTCCCACTCTTGATTGGTCTGGTCCCTGAGTAATGACTCCGCGTAGGCAGCCAATGTCAGAAAGCAAACACTGCCCTTGTCTTCCATGCAGTGAATTTCATCCTCTTCATCAAACTGCTCCTCCTCCATGACTATGTTCTGGAAGGGAGTCTGAACCTTTTGTTCTTCACTGGCCTCTTTTCTCCTCTGAATGATCTACAACTATTTGTTTGCTCTTCTAAATGGATTTGGACTTCTAGGAGAAAATGTATTAGGAAGCCTTGCTTTCCCAGAAATCTGCTCAACCTTCAGTTTGGATATTTCAGCAGCCAATGACTCTATCATTTTATTCATTTTATCTATTTTAGGTTCTGAAGATGAAGAAGAAGAGGAAGACGCACCTCTCTGCCTCCTTCTATCAACATGTCCTTTGAGTTTCTCTGCACCCATGATATTGGATTCCACCTCCAAGGCTGCATCTTGCATTTCAGCTAGAGAAGCACATCTTCTCTCTCTTAATAGCAGGCATAAATCAGAATCAAAGGCATTGGCATAAGTGAGTTTGGAAGAGGTGGGGGTAGGATTCACTTCATCTGGTATCTTGCTATACATATGATTGAATATTTTATTCAAATCAGACAATGGCTCCCCATTTTCCCTTTTCAGGTTGTTAAACTCAGTATGGTAATATGGCAGGTCTTTCTTATCTCCCCAATGCTTTAAAAGCACATCATCTAATGCTTCAATGTTTGCTATTGACCTAGGTGTCAACTCTTTGAACCACTTTCTAGCCTCTCCATCAAGGCTTTGGACAAATGCTCTCATCCACACATCATCTTCACTGATATCTAAGTTATCAGCATAGCTATAAAAAGACTCAAGGTGTTCTTCAGTTGTTACTCCCTCTGTCTCAATGAAATTAGGCATGTATTTCTGATAGTCTCCTCTAGGCATGCAATTCAAAGGAATAAGTGGGAACAAGGGTCCATACCTAGCAGCTATGATTCTTTCCATTTTGGTAGGCGCTTGTGGACCTGCCATGACTGGTGTAGATGGAAGGGTACTGGCAGTTTGAATGATAGGAAGCTGAGAAATGAATGACAGAGCTGAAGGAAAGTGATGGACTGGAAGGGAGGTTTCCTTTGGACTGAGATCCAAAGGGGACTTTATTAAATAGGGAGCTTTATGAATCTCTAAAAATATTTCTTCGCTGCTAGTACTACAGGCTATATTTTCAACGTGTAGATGCTCTGTTACAAACCTTTCTGGCAGAGATACATAAGATTGTTTAGGCTCACCTGATCCTGATGCTCCCTTTTGTGATGTCTTTCTTTGCTTAACAATCTTCTCAGGGTCAGGTACTGGGTTAGCTGGTGATTTTTGAGGATTTCTCGAAGTATGCCTCACAAACTGAGCCAGAATTCTGATGTGGAGTCGCCAAAAATGTTATTCCTCTAGTAGAGTCACCAAATAGATGATTACAACCAAAAATGTGTCTAGACATTGTCTATCATCAAAGCTAGATCTGTGTCATTCTCCCAGGGAAGCTGAGCTTCAATCTCCTCTCCCTGGCAATGGCGCCAATTATGTTAGGATTCTACGAAACTCTCCTAGGTTGTAGCTTAGAGATGCCTGGTAACATATAAATTCAACTGTTGTTGCAAGGTTTAATGGAAGGAATGATGGTTTGGTTCAAGCCAGATAACCACTTCTACTCTGTTTCACTCCAGACATGCATGAACACCCTCATACTACAAGGCTTTAGACCACCAATGCTCACAATTTAGATATTAGGTGAATATGGAGAATACTAAGCACACCAGCAAATGCACAAGACCATGTGATGGCCGGCTGCAACTAGTACAGAAACCTGCAAATCTAATCTATTAATGCAAAGACAAGATGAAAACTCTCGTACATTAGATATAAAGAAACCTTAACAACCTATTCAGTGATGCATTTGAGATTCTAACATAGAGATAAGATGATAGTTATCTAGTGCTAAACATCAAGAGATCAAGAACACAACATATCAGGCACAAGCTTAGAACAGAGGAAAACGGAGAGTGAGCAGTTAACAACAAAAGAAGCTTGTATTTGCTAAAAATGAAGATGAGACATTGCAAGTGACAAAGTGTCTACAGTCTCCAGATGTTGAACCTTACATCAAATGCCAACCTTGATTACATCTTGCTCCTGGGTATTATAAGTTTACATTACAATGGCACCTGGCCGTTTAGGTATGGAGAGGTCATAATTGACCACCAACTACATTTAACTGCTTGATGGAGTCTCTGAATGAGGTTGTTTGTTTCAGTGGGTGAATCCAATCTATTCAGGTTCTGTGTTGTCGTTTAGGAAACTGGAGTGCTCGTATCGGTGGAGTCCATTACTGATAAATTCAGTTACAGATTCGTGTTGTGTCCTTTTCTCCTATTGTCCATGCTTTCTGCTTAATGTGGTTTTTGGGGATATTACTGTAACTGATGCTGGTAAAGATGGTCGTCTCCTTGTTCGGGCAACAGAATGGCCATAGGACGTGGAATGCATAGGTAGGTGCACGATTTGGGTGAGTGAGAAGAATGACCGACGGATCAGGGAAATGAACGGTGGAGATGGCTTGGCAGAGGCTATCAGCTGAGGTGGGAGTGGGGTGTGTTAGGGCCGTTGGATCTTCAGCAGACAGACCGGACGATCATCAGGCGACGAAGTTGCACGGGTGTTTAACAGGCGAGGGGCGATTTTACCGGGCGGTAACAGTTTTCATCGCACCTCTTTTGGGCACTAAGTGGTAAATGCCCATGGCCGAGTGATTCCACTCAATGATCGACATGTAGCAGAGAATGTGAGAGAAAAACTGCTCTCATCGCACGCTATTGCTTGATAAAGTTGACGGAGCGATGTATATGAAGATCGTTAGATCTGGCGGAGATGATCAGACGGTGGAAAATGGTCAAGCGGGTCATCTTTATCGGGTGCAATATGGGCTGTTAGATTATCAGGGAATGATCAATGACGGGAATGTGATGAGGGGTTTATGAGTGTGTGAGGGCATATGGTCAAGGTTTTATGGTTGTTTTGGCTTTGCACTCAGAGCTAGGGCCAAAAGGGACTTTGTTGAATTTTAGAAGGTTTATTCAGGGAATGGGAAAGGTTTAGAGGTGAACAGGGTGAAGGAAGAAAGGGAAAAATGACCAAATGTGGGGCCCATTTGGACACAAACAAACAGACCATGCTTCCTTCTGTCCTTAGAAAGTCAGTGTTGCATAGCAGAGCTAACACGGCTAGGTAGGTAGAACCTTAGATATAAAAGTGTAAGAGCTATCTCAGATGGAGGAAATGGAGAACTTAGTGAAAATCCTAGAAAAATACAAGGAAGAAGAGGAGAACCCTAATCAGGGTGTAGCAACGTGGAGGAGGTGGGTCAGTGGAGATGGGACTGGGAAGTGGTAGGAAGTGTCCACACGACTGCAAGGACATGAATAAGAGTGGGAAGTGGAGGGAGAGGATAGGGTGAAGGGCAGGTGGATGGATAGGGCAGGGAAGGAGAAGACCCTGAGACCAGGCCGATGGAGATGGGAAAGGAAGACGATAAGGACAACAAGGGGGCCAGCGGGAGTGTGGGTAGGAGGATGCCAAAAAGTGGCAGGATAAGGGAAGAGGACATGTCAAAAGAGTAGCTGGTAGCAAGCAAGAGTTAATGAGAGCTAGCATGAGAAGGGAAGGAGGGTCATCATTCCAAGGTGACGGCGTAGGGAACAATGCAGGGAGTAAATTTGATAGACTGGTGGTAGAGAAGTGAAAGGAAAGAATGGGAAGGGGAATAAAACATAAAGGAAAAGAGACATAGGTAGTTGCATACAGAGGGCGAGAATGAGAGTAGGAGAGAAGAAAGGTGGTCGAGGAATGACGACACAGCCTGGGGATAACAACAGAGGCAACTGTGTTAGTCGGTATGTTGCTCTTCTGGCCCTGAACATCTTAAGACTTAGGATGCCTTTCTTCATAAAACTAGGGAAAGTGTCCAGGATAGGTAGGGATTCCGTTAGAGATGAGTCCACGAAATCCTGGAACCCTGCATGGGTGAAGATTATAGATTTCTTAAGGAGAGATGAGAGAATGAAAACCCTGGTGCCGAATAAGGAGCCCGAGAGAAAGGAGCAAGTAGAGGAAAGACGAGCAAACCTCGTAATATGAGCCATTTCTAAATATGAGATTATTTTCCAAAACCTAATGGCCCATGAAATACGAGCCATTTCTAAATATGAGATTATTGTCCTCTATCGATTCAAATACAAAGACAAAGAAGCCTTTGTTGACTAAAGGTCTTTTGATTCCTTCTTTAACAAGAGTTTGCCAGTTCCTTTGCACCCAACCATCTACAGCTTTAGGCGAGGGCCATAGTTTGGTGAAATGCCCAATGAGCCCGCGTTCTCCTAGGTTCAGAGCTGATCTGCAGGGTTCTTCAGTCGGCAGAGAAACTATGGGAATGGTTTCCATTCTCTTAACAAAATTCTGTTGGTTTTCATTTGCTGGACATTTATTGCATGTTGTTACCAACTTCAGAAATGCGGTTAGCTCAGGAGGAAGAGGAGGGTCAAGCTCGGGGCCCCCTCCTAAGGCCATGGAAATGTTTCAGTGCGCAGAAGCTCACTGTGTTGCCGTCATTGCTCCCCACGCATGCTCTTGTCTCTTTGTTTTTTCAATTATTGATACATATTTTCAAAATGGATAAAATTATATATTTAATTATAATAATAGAATTGAAGAATTTAATCAAAAAATATTAATTTACATAAATGTTATATGGTTGGTGGATCTATTAATTTTAAATTATAATTATATATATTAAAAATAGGAAAAACACATTTTACTAACCATTAAATGTATTTAAATTATAAGTATAACTTATTTGTTAAATAAATAAGATATGATTAATATTATATAATTTTTAAAATTAATGTAAATGTCTAAAATTTAAAATCTATGAAATGTTTTAGAAAAATAAGGATGAATGGGTTTTGAATATTCATACTTCAAGAGAGATTCTCCATTGAGTCGTTCTCACATGTAACATGTTCTCACATACACCATAAATAAATAAAAATTATACACAACAATTACATGGTAACATATGAGTGATATTTTATAGTTTATTTTATGCAGCCAAAGGCTTTTAATAGTTTAGAGTCTATTACAATCTACCATCACTTCCATTCATACTGTTAAGATATAATTGGGTAGTATGAAAACATTGTTAATCTTTAGTGGTATATGTTTGTATGGTTAATATTTCTCTGATCCTAAGGTTAAGATATGGGTTCTCCCCACACCCTAGGTCATATGTTACGAAGCTTCTCGATGATCTGCGGCATTCATTCGATGTGACTTGATACCTCCACTCTGGATGACACCTCGGTTACAAGAGACCATGGATTTACCAATGCCTCATCCAACTATGGATATAATATTGTAGATGACATTGCAGAGTGCAATGGGTCTAAAACCCTAGGGATCTTCAAATTTGGAAGATTTAGGAATTAAAGTGACGAAAGTGGCATTTAAGCTTGGATATACCTTCTGGTAGCAGTGTGATTCTTCAACCACTTCTAGGATATCGTGCCCTATAAAGCTCCATGCAGCCTATAAAAATTCCATCGTAAAGTCGTCTAGTCCCAGGGCCTTGTTTTTTGCCATTCCTTTGACCACCTCCTCAACTTCTTCCAACGTTACTGCTCTCATGAGGGCTAGGTTTAGGTCCCTTAAGATAAGATGAGGAATGTTCCTTGTAATCCTTTGGATGACCTCTATTCAGTCATGGGATGGTTCAGGAAGGAGGGATTTGAAGTGATTCACAACTAGGTCCTCCACTTCCTCATGTTGGACCACTCAATTCCTAGCTTCATCCTTTAAAGGGTAGATCTGATTATGTCGTCTATGTTGATTCATGGATTTATGGAAGAATTGAGTGTTTCGTTCTCCTTCACATAATGATTTGACCCTTGATTTTCGCTTCCATAATATCTCTTCCTTATTTCTTCGATATTCTAATTGATTGATTAATCAATCCTCATCTTCCACAAGATTGTCGAATCTTCCCTGTTAGATGATTTGTTGTTGGATATCTTTCATTTTATTGGTTAGCTCATGTTGCTCTTTCATGATGTGGCCAAAATCTTCCTAGTTCAATTTCGCGATCTTTTGTTTGATCTCCTTTAACTTTAGCTAACAAGTATGCATGTGGTTCCTGTTAGCTATGCTATACAACACTGATTTTTAAGGTCAGAGACAAGCTTGGTCGAATCAGTTACACTCAAAGGGAAGGTCACATTGATCAATTTTTCCTTTCTTCCTTTACCCCGCTTAATCTCCTTCATCTCTGTTTCCTTTGTTTTTCCTCTAAACCCGACAGATTAACGACCTTTGGCCTCAGCCCCAAGCGCAAAGCCCAGATTCACCATAGAAACTCACCCACATAACCTTGCATGCTCATAAACCCCTCGCTGAATCCCCACCATTGATCAGTCCCCGCCAATCCAACGACTCCCGTCGTGCCTAATAAAGCGACCCGCTCGATCATTCTGCACCGTCAGATCATCTCTGCCATGATCTTATGGCATTTTCTTTCATCGCGCCATCAACTTGATCGAACACTAGTGCGTGATGAGAGCGGTTTTTCTCTCTCATCCGCCGCTACGTGTCAATTGCTGAATGGCATTGCTCGGTCCCCGGTTTTTACTGCTTTACACCCAAAAGGAGTGCGATGAATACCTTTACCGCTCGGCAAAACCACCGCGCCCATTAAACAACCACACGACTCCATTTCCCAATGACTGTCCAATCTATCCACTGCAGATCTGACGACCCCAACTCACCCCTCTCTCACCACAATCAGTAACCTTCGTCAAGCCATCTCCACCATCCATTTCCTCAATCTGACGGCCCCTCTTCCCTCTCATCCCGATTGTCCATTTGCCATGCATTCCATGTCCTTGACCACTATGTTTCCTGAATAAGGAGAAGACCAACATTCCAATATCAGTCACTGACAAACCCCCAACAACCATATTGAACAGACAGCATGGCCAGGGGAGAAAATGACAAGAACGACCATGTAGCTTAATTTATCAGTTATGGACTCCACAATTACGAGCACTCCAACAGCCAAAAAGGACAACACAACACTTGAACAGATCAGATTCACCCACTGAAGCAAGCAAACACATTCAAAGACTCCATCAGGTAGTTAAATGCGATTGGTTGTCAATTATGGCCCCTCCATACCTAAACGGCCAGGTGCCCTTATAATGTAAATCTATAAATACTCAGAAACAAGATGTAATCAAGGTTGGCATTTGATGTAAGGTTCAACTGGAGACTCTAGATATTTTGTCACTTGCAGCGTCTCAACTTCATTTTCAGCTAATACAAGCTTCTTTTGTTGTTAACTGCTTACTTTCCATTTTCCTATGTTCTAAGCTTGTGCCTGATATGTTGTGTTCTTGAGCTCTTGATGTTTAGCACTAGATAATTTTCATCTTATCCTTGTGTTAAAATATCGTATGCATCATTGAATAGGTTGCCCAGGTTTCTCTCTATCTAATGTAGGAGAGTTGTCATCCTGTCCTTGCATTAGTAGATTAGATTTACATGCTTCCTTACTAGTTGCATCCGGCCATCACATGGTCTTATGCATCTGCTAGTGTGGTTAGTATTCTCCATATCCACTCAATATCTAAATTGTGAGAAGTTGGTGGTCTAAAGCCTTGTAGTCTGAGGATGTTCATGCATGTCTGGAGTGAAACAAAGTAGAAGTGGTTATCTGGCTTGAAAAAACCATCATTCCTTCCATTAAAACTACAACAATAGTTGAATTTATATGTTACCAGGCATCTCCGAGCTACAATCTAGGAGAGTTTCTTGGAATCCTAACATAATTGGTGTCGTTTCCTGGGAGAGGAGATTGAAGTTCAACTTCCCTGGGAGAGCGACACACATCCAATTTATATGATAGACAAAGTCTGGACACATTTTTGGTTGTGATCATCTATCTGGCGACTCTACTGGAGGAAGAACCTTTTGGCAACTCCATATCCCAGTTCTGGCTCAGTTTGTGAGACATACTCGGAGAAATCCTCAGAACTCACCAGCTAACCCAGTGCCTGAGCCTGAGAAGATTTTCAAGCAAAGCAAGATATCAAGAAAAGGAGCATCCGGATCAGGTAAGCCTAAACAATCTTATGTATCTCTGCATGAAAAGCTTGTAGTTGAGCATGCACATGTTAAAAATATAGAGCCTAACACTATCAGTGAAGAAGTAATATCTGAGCTTCATAAAGCTTCTTGTTCAATAAGTTCCCCTTTGGATCTCAATCCAAAGAAAATCTCCCCTACAGTCCATTAGTTTCCTTTAACCCTGTCATTCGTTCCTCAAACTGTCGGTACTCTTCCATCTACCCCAGTCATGGTAGGCCCACAAGCACCTACCAAGATGGAAAGAATCATAGCTACTAGGCATGGACCCTTGGTCTTGCCTATTCCTTTGAATGCCATGCCTACAATAGAATACCAAAAATACATGCCTAAGTTCATTGGTATAGAGGTAATAACAGCCGAAGAGCACCTTGAGTCTTTTTATAGCTATGCTGATAACCTAGATATCAATGAAGATGATGTGTGGATGAGAGTATTTGTCCAAAGCCTTGATGGAGAGGCTAGAAAATGGTTCAAAGAGCTGACCCCTAGGTCTATAGAAAACATTGAAGCATTAGATGATGTGTTTTTAAAACATTGGGGAGATAAGAAAGACCTGCTATATTACCATACTGAGTTTGGCAAAATGAAAAGGGAAAATGGGGAATCATTATCTAATTTTAATAAAAGATTCAATCGTATGTATAGCAAGATACCAGCTGAAGTAAAGCCTACCCCCTCTTCTGCCAAACTTACCTATGCCAATGCCTTTGACTCTGATTTCTGCCTGCTATTAAGATAAAGAAGATGTGCCACTCTAGCTGAGATGCAAGATGCAGCCTTAGAGGCGGAATCCAATATCATGGTTGCAGAAAAGCTCAAAGGACATGCTAATAGAAGGAGGTAAAGAGGTGAGGCTTCTTCTTCTTCTTCATGTTTAGAGCCTAAAATAGACAAAATGACTAAAACGATAGAGTCATTAGCTGCCGAAATATCCAAACTGAAGGTTGAGCAGAGCTCTGGGAAAGCAAGGTTGCCTAATACATTTGCTCCTAGAAATCCAAATCCATTTAGAAGAGCAAATGAATAATTGTAGATCATTCAGAGGGGCAAAGAGGCCAGTGAAGAACAAAGGGTTAAGGGTCCTTTCCAGAACGTAGTCATGGAGGAGGAACAGTTTGATGAAGAGGATGAGATTCACTACATGGAAGATAAGGGCAGTGCTTCCTTTTTGACATTAGTTGCCTACAAAGAATCATTACTTCGGGACTAGACTAGTCAAGAATCGGACAGAGAAGTTGTTCTATAGACTGAAGACCAACAAAGATAAAACTTGAGGTCAAGAACTAGTAATGTCAAAGAGAGTCCTACCCAAAGAGCTGTTGTCCCCATAGAGCAGCAAGTCAGAAAATAGAAGAAACCATCAGCTGATCTAGTCATCCTCAAAGCACCAACTCAAGAGGTAAGAGGCCTTGACAAGTCCCTTTCCCTTTTCAGTTTTGAATTAGAAGTCCAGAAGTTGAAAATATATGTACCTCTCGTAGAACTTGTAAATAGTGAGGCCTTTAGGAAGCCCATCCTTGATGCCCTTGAGCTGAAGGCCACACAAGCATCCAATGACTGTGAATTTATAGGATGATGAACTTGTAGTGGTGCTTAGCCCGATGACTAAACCTGCTAATAACAATTCCCCATAATTTTATGTCTCTTTGACCATTCATGACAAAATCCTCCACAACTGTTTGTTGGAAACAGGTGCCAGCCACAACCTAATGCCCAATGCTGTCATGGAAGAGTTAGGCCTTGACATCACCAAAACATATCATGATTTGTTTTCCTTTGATTCCAGGAAGGTGAAATGTTCGGGGTTAATCAAAGACTTAGCTATCACCCTAACTTAGCTGCACATGAAAAGCATTATGATTGATATTATGGTAGCAGATGTTCCCCCTAAGTTTGGTATGCTACTCTCAAGAGGGTGGATTAAGAGATTGGGTGGGACATTACAAAATGACTTATCTTATGCCACTGTCCCAGTTTTTCGAGGAGAAAGAAGAAGACTATACAGGGAAGCCCAACTGGCCTATATCATCAGTGATGAGAAGAACCCCACTAATCATCCTATTTACGCTGTGGACACTGAATTTGGAGCATGTATTCTCCAAATTGAAGAATCCCATAAGGCCCTGGTGGAACTCAAGAAAGCAGTATGCCAGGCCATGGAAGAAGAAGGGACACAAGTTTGGGATATTTTCTTTGATGGAGCCTATTCAAAGGAAATTGCAGGAGTAGGAGTGGTGCTAATATCTCCAAAACAAGAAAGAACACATCTGTCTTTTAAGCTAAATTTTCAAGTCACCAACAATATAGCAGAGTATGAGGCTCTAATATTGGGCTTGAACGCTGCCAAAGACGGAGGAATCAAAGACATAAAGGTGTTTGGATATGCCGATCTCATCATTTAGCAAGTGAACAAAATGTTCCAGGCAAGGCAACCAAGGCTGAAAGCATACAGAGATGAGGTATGGAGACTCAAAGATTCTTTTAATAGTTTTTGTATCTCATATATCCCTAGAGTAAAAAATAAACTTTCTGATTCCCTTGTTGTGTTTGCTAGTATGTTCATCCTTCCCATGCCCCCTAAGTTGGTTTATGAAGTCCAAATAAAATACAGACCGTCCTTGCCTGATAATGTCTAGCATTGGAAAGTTTTTGAGGATGATGATGAAGTGAATAGATTTCTGCAAGTCATTGATGAATTATCTGAAATTAAAATTGATCAAGAGCATGAAACCTTGGAGAAATGTCCCCAGTCCCAACTAAAGAACAAAATTGGCCAAGATAGCATTGTACAGTTGCATAGAAATCATATACCTAAAGGGTTAGTGCCTCTAGAGAAGTTGTTTGACCATAATGATGTGCCTCATAAGATTGCCCAAAAAGAATATCAGTCTGCAGTCCATCAACACAACATAGGTAGTCCAGATTGTCCAAAGTATATAAACCTATCCAGTCATTTGTCTGTTGCCCAGAGTGTTGAGTTTTGCACCCTAATGAAGCAATTTGCTAATGTCTTTGCCTGGGAATACAATGACCTTAAAACTTATGAAAAAAACATCATCCAGCATAAGATCCCATTGGAGAAAGACACCATCCCTTTCAAACCGAAGCTAAAACCCATAAACCATTTTCTCCTTCCTCTGATTGAAAAGGAAATCAAGAGGTTGTTGGCTACTAAGATCATAGTCCCCTTGAGATACTCAAAGTGGGTAGCCAACTTGGTTGTGGTGAGGAAGAAAAGTGGATAAATCAGGCTATGTGTGGATTTCAGGAACCTGAACAAATGTTCTAAGAAAGACAACTATCCCCTACCAAAGATGGAGCATTTGCTACAAAAAGTCTTAGGAGCCAGAGTCATGTCTTTCTTGGATGGATTTTCAGGGTATAACCAAGTTGTTGTACATCCAAATGAACAAGAAAAGACTGCTTTCACCACTCCTTGGGGCACTTTTATGTACTCCAAGATGTTGTTTGGACTGATGAATGCTGGAGCCACCTTTCATAGAGCTATGGATATAGCGTTTGTAGGAGAGAAGGATAAGTTTGTCCTTGTTTACCTAGATTATATAACAGTGTCCTCCAGTAGCCATCAAGATCATTTGTAGCATTTGAAGAAAGTGTTTCTAAAGTGTAGAAGATTTGGGATATCAGTTAATCCCAAGAAGTCACAGTTTGCTTTAAAAGAGGGCAAGCTTCTTGGACACGTTGTTTCTGCTGCAGGTGTCAAAATTGACCTAGAAAGAGTGAAAGCAATACAAACCTTGTCTGTTCCAAGATCAAAAAGGGACATCCAATCCTTTCTGGGTAAAATAAATTTTGTAAGGAGGTTTATTCCTAATTTTGCAGAACTGGTAAAACACATCATATCCATGCTGAAAAAGGGATTAGAAATCAAATGGACTGATGCAGCAAGAACATCTTTTGAAGACATCAAAAGAGCTATTATTAAATCACCCACTTTGATCAGCCCAGACTATAGTAAAGAGTTCCATATCTTCTCCTTTGCTTCAGGTGACACCCTTGTAGCAGTCTTATTGCAGAAATATGACAAGGGTTCAAAACATCTAGTGGCATTTTTAGCAAAACCTTAAGGGATGTTGAACTAAGTTATGATATTATAGAAAAATAGGCTTATGCTTTGTAGCACGGAATGAGTCGATCTTGCGGACAAGATAGACCTTCCTAGAATCTAAAGAAGACCTAATGACAAGAAAACCAACCAGACACTATCTTTCCCTAAATATGCTTTAATAAACAATAGCAAACAAGTGTTTTTAGGGCCTACCTTTGGTCCAACGCAAGCTTGTGGATGCCATCACTCCTTTGATTCCAATGAGCTCCTTTTCGCGAATATGCAAACACAAACAAGGCAAACAAATTAAATAGCACCTGAAAAACCAATTGCATAAAACATATTTAACATGAAAGTCAAGGAGTCCATGAAACAAATAACATAAGATACTTGTTGAGAAAAATGAGTTTGATTGTATTCATTCAAAAGAAGAAGAAACTTACAACCTTTGCCTTGACGCTGTACAAGCTCCTCCCAGGGTCCAACAAGAAGTCTCCTCTACTTTGACAAGTTTCACTCACTCCCCAATGAAGCCAAAAAGGTATGTGATCTCCCCTCTTCATCTCAACTAGGAAGTCTTAATTTCACCAGCATTTACCCTCAAAATGTTCAGCTTCTAACCTCCTTAGTCCTCACCCCAATGCCTGTATTTATAGTGCAATGGAGGGAAGTTACTAGGTCCTCCTTCAAAGGGATAGCTCCTTTAGTCAAGGGATTAGCTCCTTCTCTTTTGGGATGCATGAACCACCTCAGAGCGAACAATCCACGTAAAAATTCCTTCTAGAAAACTCTAGAATTAACCCAAAGTGAGTTTTTAAAGATAAAACTTGCGCCTTTTGACTTTCACATGTTAGGATATTCTGACACATAGGAAATAGTTAAGTTCAACTTGGTCTAGTATAGAGTTAAGTATAGAGTTAGGTAAAGTGTGTTTCTTTACCGTTGTACATTTTGTAACTTACAATCCGACGGTCACGATATGTAGTGATCCGACGGTTCACTCTCTCCTCGGTATTACCGACACTTGATCCGTGGCTTGACACCCGATTGGTCCATGAGTTCTATTTAAAGCGCATGGAGGGTCATTGTTCGGGTAATCCGTGCATGAGAGAAGCTTATGTAAATTTTCATTCTTTGATTAATAAATTGCCTGTAGTAGCCACGTTGGCACAGGCAGTGGACTGTTTCCCTCTTTGAGGGTTTTAACCACGTCAAAAATATTGGTGTATTGATCTGTGATCTGGTTGTGAGCGGTGTCCTTTTGGTGTTCTTTCTGAGGAACTTACCCTGTAAATTCCTACATGGTATCAGAGCTATTTGAGGGCCGCGTCCGTTGGTGATCCAAATCTGAAGCCGGTAGAACTGCATCCGACTGCTGTTTCCTAGATCTGCTGTTTCTGACTGCTTTCGGGCCGAGAGGACTACTCTGTTGTGTTCGGAGCATCTGTTCCAGTGAGGAACCCCTTTCGTTTCATGCGAAAAGGTTTCCGGTAGCCCTAGCTGCGTCATTTTTAAGATCTGGAGGTATACAGTCTTTATTTGTAGTTTACTGTTATTTTCTCTCTGCTTATTTCGGTTTCGGTTTATTTAGCTTTTTTTTAACCGGATCTATACCTTTCATTTCTGCGTATGCTCTTTGCCCTGCGACTCTGTGCGATCTGGGCAAACCAGAAACAGAAAGGAAGGATTTTTCTCATGCGTATGCTCTTTTCCCTGTACCTTAGTGTGATCTCGGAAAATCAGAAACATCGAGAAAAATATTTAGTTTTTCGGCTAAAGCTAACTTTGAGCTGCAAGGTTCATTTTTTAAAATATCTAGTTTTTTAGCTAAAGCTAACTTCGAGCCATAAGGTTCGTTTTCTTTGCATGTCTGTGTTGGGTTTTGTGTTTTGTGTTTTGTAGGGAAAAAGAGCTTTCTCAAGGCAAGCACGCAAACCAAGCCCCCCCCCCCCTCTCTCTCTCTCTCTCTCTCTCTCTCTCTCTCTCGAATTTTTTGTATAGATCAATTGGTTCAAAGCTATTTTAAGAGAGTAGAGGTCTTGGGTTCAAGTCTCCATTTTGTGGGGGCGGATTTTTTCATTTCCGCACATTCGCGCACTTTGCCGGCAACTTCAACAATTGTTTTTCAAAAAGCCATAACTTCTTCATCCGGAAGCCTTTTTAAGAGCCGTTTTTTTTAAAACCGCCTAATTTTTTGAGATCTATCCATTGGAACACTTACTTTCAGCATCTTTAGCTTCAGTTTTTTTTTTTAAAAATGGAAAGTCCATGCCAAGTCATTCTTGACAGCACTAACTACTTCCAATGGATATCCTACATCGAAGATTTACTTAGAAGTAAAGGTCTCTACAGAATAGCCACAGACCAAGAGAAGAAACCAAAAGATGAAGACAAGGCTGCAAAATGGGAAAATAGACAAGATCAAGCACGTGGTTTGATAGGGATGTCTATTTCTTCTGATCTTAGATTCCATATTGCAGAACTTGAGACTCCTCATGAAGCATTAGAACAACTCACTAAAGTTTTTGGGATTAAAAATGAAATTAGAGCCCATCAACTTGAAAATGAGTTGCTTACATTGGATCCTAATAATTTTCTTGCATTGAAGATTTCTTGTCCAAATTCAAGACCCTTAGATATCTCTTGGAAGGTGCTAAGGTTAAGAAAGAAGATAGTAACCTTATTTATTCCATCCTTACTAAGTTGGGATCAGCCTACTCTGTATTTGTTTCCACCTTCCATTCTACAAGGGAAGCTTTCATTTGTCAAGGAAAAGACTACAAGGCCCCTTCCTTTGACTCTTTTTGTGATTCTTTAATAAGAGAACAAGAAAAACTCTTACACCTTGGTCTTCTTAATCTTGGAAACTCTTCCAAGAAAGCGTTAGCCGCCCAGCAACAACCAAATTCAAAGAATCCTAAGAAGTCATATCCTAAAAAGAATGGTCCTAAACCAAACAAGGGTCCTAAGCAAACTCAGCCTCAAAATGAAAGATCATTTCAGCAAAATGATAAGACCAATAAAAACAAATGGAAGAAGACTGATAGACATTGTAACTTTTGTAATCGAGATGGCCACTTAGAATCTAAATGCTTTAAGAAGATGGAAGCCTTGGAAGCCGCAATGAAGAAACATAACATCCATGTGGAGCATTCTTCAAATTCAACTTCAACTTCATCTTCAGGAATGGCACTTTCTGCATGTCGTTGTCAATCATCTCAGTCTGGTTATGCATTAAATGTATCTTCTTCTTCTCATTCTCATGAGTGGCTCATTGATTCTGGAGCCTCTTATCACATGGCCAAAAACCAAGCCATGCTTTCTTCTTTAAATGATTGTAACACCAAAAATATATATGTTGGTGATGATAGATCTCTTAATGTTGTAGGGACTGGAACTGTTCATCTAGACAATGGTCAGTTTAATGATGTATTATGTGTTCCACCCTTATCCTGCAACCTTCTATCTGTATATCAGATAACTCATTCAGGTGAAGGTAAAATTGTTGAATTTTCACCTCATGATGTTGTAATCAAGGATCTGAGAGATCCTAAACAGATTCTAGCTACTGGTCTTGCTGATGATTCCACAAGGTTGTATAAGTTTCACAACTTTGGGTCATCAAATCTTCCCTCAGTATTTGTTGCTCATAATGATGAAGTGAGCAAACTTTGGCATGAGCGATTTGGTCACTTAAACTATCGCTCCCTTCAGCATCTATGTAAAGAAAATATGGTGACAGGTCTTCCTATGGTATCTTGCAGAGATGGTGTTTTTTCCGGATGTGTACTCGGAAAACATCATCGGGACAGTTTTGAAAAACGTGCCTCTTGGCACGCCTCAGCCCCCTTACAGCTTGTGCACAGTGATTTATGTGGTCCACTTCCTGTTGCTTCATTCTCTGGCTGCAAGTATTTCTTAACTTTCATTGATGATTTCTCCAGACGCACTTGGGTATACTTCTTAAAACTCAAGAGCGAAGTATTTAACACATTTTTGGCCTTCAAAGCCTTTGTTGAAAAACAATCTGGACATCAAATTCTTAAGCTAAGAACTGATAATGGTGGAGAATATGTTAAAAACACATTCATCAACTTTTGCACCGAAAATGGAATTCAAATGCAACATACTGTTCCATACACTCCACAACAAAATGGTGTAGCTGAAAGGAAAAATCGCACCTTAAAGGAAATGGCTAATTGTATGCTGCAATCTAAAGGACTCAGTCTTAGTTTTTGGGCCGAAGCAATTAATTGTGCAAATTATATAATCAATCGCACTCCTACTAAGGTTCTAAAGAATATCACTCCAGAAGAAGCTTGGAGTTCCATTAAACCAGATGTAAGTCACTTTCGTGTTTTTGGAAGTGAAGCATGGGCCCATATTCCAGATGAAAAGCATAAAGCTTTAGAACCTAAGAGTGAGAAATGTACTTTTGTTGGATATTCTGAAGATGTAAAAGGTTATAGACTTATTCCATTTAAGTCCAAAAATGTTATCATTAGAAGAGATGTAAAATTTGATGAAAATAAATCGGCCTGCGAGCCTAGTCCGACGGATGTGCCACCTCTTCCTATCTCTTCTACTTTTGAAAACATTTCTTCTTCAGATGATGAAAGTGAGGATGATAATCCTCCCCCACCTTCTCAGGATCCTCAACTTCCAAGATGGGTTCGTGCTACTCGGGATGCAGCAGGTGATCTTGCCGGTGATCCTACAGATCAGCGACGTACACGTTCTCAGTTTGAAAGAGCCTCTTCTTTACTGGCTCAAGCTCCAGTAAATCATGATCCTGACACTTTTGCAGAAGCTTCAGGCCATCCACATTGGGAAGCAGCTATGAATGAAGAATATCATTCATTGTTGACAAATGATACATGGGATCTTGTTCCTCTACCAAAGGGACGCAAACTTGTTAGATGTAAATGGGTTTACAGAACCAAGTATGGACCAGATGGGAAAGTTGATAAACATAAAGCTCGTCTTGTTGCTAAGGGCTTTTCACAGGTTGAAGGCATTGACTACACTGAAACCTTCTCCCCTGTTGTAAAAATGAACTCTATCCGTCTTGTTCTTTCCCTTGCTGCCTCTTTAAAATGGGAAGTCCATCAGATGGATGTTAAATCTGCCTTCTTGCATGGGGACTTGCATGAAGAAATCTATATGGAACAACCCATTGGCTTCATCCAAACAGACTCCAGCCTTGTATGTCGACTTAAGAAATCTCTTTATGGTCTCAAGCAAGCTCCTCGGGCTTGGTATGCCAAAATGGATAGCTTTCTTTTAGAATCTGGCTTTTCTAGGTGTTATTCTGACAATACTGTCTACACCAAGAAAGTGGGCAACTCTCTTATCATCCTTGTTCTTTATGTTGATGATCTTATTCTTACTGGTAGTGATCCCAACCTTATAAACCATGTGAAGTCCAGCCTTAAAAAGAAATTTGAAATGACAGACTTAGGACACTTACACTATTTTCTCGGTCTTCAAGTCTTGCAATCCAAGGAGGGTATTTCCCTTTCCCAGTCCAAGTATGCTTGTGATATTCTTCGTCATTTTCACATGGAAGACTGTAAGCCAGCCCCTTCTCCCTTTCAGTCTGGAGTCAAACTTTCAGTCTCTTGTACTTCTCCTGAAGTTGATGCTACCTTATACCGTCAACTTGTAGGAAAACTCTTGTATTTAACCCATACTCATCCTGACCTTTCCTTTGCTGTTGGCCTTGTTGCTCGTTTTATGCAAAACCCCCGTGAAAGTCATTGGAAAGCAGCTAAAAGAATACTTCGTTATGTTCGAGGTACAGTACAGTTTGGGATTCATTACAGTGCCAAAGCAGCTCCTCTATTAGTTGGTTTCACTGATTCTGATTGGGCTGGTGAC
Source organism: Pinus tabuliformis (assembly GCA_031772625.1). Classification (NCBI taxonomy): domain Eukaryota; kingdom Viridiplantae; phylum Streptophyta; class Pinopsida; order Pinales; family Pinaceae; genus Pinus; species Pinus tabuliformis. Next base: position 1,088,780,126 of record CM062807.1, read on the forward strand.
CCTGATGATCGAAAGTCTACTGCCGGTTATGTCTTCACTCTTGGTTCAGGACCTATTACATGGGCTTGTAAGAAACAGGCTGCCATTTCTCTTTCGTCAGCAGAAGCAGAGTATCGTGGTGCCGTGGAAGCTAGTAAGGAAGCCTTGTGGCTTCGTCAGATCCTATCAGAGTTTGGCTTTGAGCAGCAGCATCCAACCACACTTTGGTGTGATAATCAAAGTGCCATTCAGCTATGCAAAGATCCAGTCCAGCATCAGCGCAGCAAACACATTGAACTACACATGCACTTCATCAGAAAGCTCATTCATGACCATGTTCTTGAAGTGCAATATTGTTCAACAGATGATCAGGTTGCAGACATCTTCACAAAGGCTCTCACAGAGGCGAAGTTCACTAAACTTCGATATATGCTTGGAGTTCAGGAAGTTATCACTAAGGGGGGATAGGCTCTAGTGCCTCCTTCCTTCTCCTATTGTGTCATATTTGTAAATCCTTCAATCCTATCCCAAGTTGTTCTTAAGGGGGGATGTTAGGATATTCCGACACATAGGAAATAGTTAAGTTCAACTTGGTCTAGTATAGAGTTAAGTATAGAGTTAGGTAAAGTGTGTTTCTTTACCGTTGTACATTTTGTAACTTACAATCCGACGGTCACGATATGTAGTGATCCGACGGTTCACTCTCTCCTCGGTATTACCGACACTTGATCCGTGGCTTGACACCCGATTGGTCCATGAGTTCTATTTAAAGCGCATGGAGGGTCATTGTTCGGGTAATCCGTGCATGAGAGAAGCTTATGTAAATTTTCATTCTTTGATTAATAAATTGCCTGTAGTAGCCACGTTGGCACAGGCCGTGGACTGTTTCCCTCTTTGAGGGTTTTAACCACGTCAAAAATATTGGTGTATTGATCTGTGATCTGGTTGTGAGCGGTGTCCTTTTGGTGTTCTTTCTGAGGAACTTACCCTGTAAATTCCTACATCACAGGGGTCCGCACCTACACCATTAGGGACAGAGCGGGTAGGTACGCAGCTTTTGTACACAGAAGGTGCGGGACCGCAGGTGACCATGAGAGAAAGTGCGGAACGAGAGTTACATTGATTTTTAATGTCTTTCTCCCATTTCCAAAGCTTGATTTGAAGCGCTGAGGTCTTAGACTTACTTAGGAGGACAGTACAAGTGATGATAGACCCATACTGACTGCAAATAATCATGGTGACGATATTTTTGTGTAATAGATTTCCCCCTAAAGTGCGAAGTCTGTAGTAGATGAGGATTTCATTTATCATATAGGAAGAGTGAAGTACTTTATCATTTCGAGGATCATCTTGTGGAGAGCCCGGTCGGAACCTGTAAAAACATTCAATGCAAGATATATATATGAGATCATATCATCGCTGAGGTAGGCATTCCCATACTCATACCAAAACTAACTAGAAAACTATCTACTGCTCTGATGTAGGAATGATCTTGTAAAACATCACAAGTATAGACTCATGTGAACACAGTATGGGCGCAACCATCTGTTTATGAATAGTCCACAACATAATGAATATAAAATTCCTCGCAACCTGGATGGTGGAAACTAGATCCAGGGTCTTCATTTCTACTTCCCGAAATAGTACGATTCTATCCATGCGAATAAACGTGTTGATGTTGAACATGGTAGAAACCACTTGATTACCAGTCAATGACGTAAACTGTTAACAAGTGTGAGAGAAACAACCAGTGATGTCAATGGCTCTCAAAGTACCCAGTACAATCCATGAGATGTGAATAAATGTGTTGATATTGAACATATCATGGAATCCTTCGATCGAAAGTCAATGATGTAAACTGCCGTCAAAGGCGAGAAACCTGCCATTGAGGCATGCAGATCTCAAGGTACTGACGGTTCCTAGATCATCTTTCTAGATAATGAGCTGATGTCGATAGAAAGCGATCCATCGTAGGCAAGCCCACAAAACGAAATCATAGATCAAGTTGAAGAAATTTAGTTGCAAGGACTGACTCAGGGATGGTCAAGATGGATGACAGATATTTTGCAGATGAATGGCTTATTGGCAGTGACCTCTTGAACACATAACGACACGACAGATGGCTTGGTGAAAATTGACTCAAAGTTAATACCCAGAAACCGGCTGAAGACTTTCAATGTGGTTTGATCAACTGTTAGGCAAAGGATTTCCCAACCCAGGTGAATAAAAGTGTCGTATTCAAAAGTGATTACAAAGTATGACAAACAGATTCATTTTTCTCTCTTTTCCCCCACCATTTCTGGCAAGTACCTCTTTATTTTTGACAATCTTGAGGAGGATAACATTTGCTTGATTATAAGCTCATCCTTCGGATGAGTCCAACTTAGTTTAAATTCGAACCCTAAGAAGGAGTGGTTCGTTCTTGTTTGTAATTGAACAGGTCCTTTACTGTGAAATTTTAACGAGTCCAGTATAGGAGAAACTCGGCGTTTTTCAATTTTAGAGAGTCTGAAAAATCTTAAGAAGACTCCAGGGTTGACCTTTTTCATAAATTTGTGTCTCCCAAGCCCGAAAAAGTATAAAATAATGCTTGAGAGAACCGCTTGATCTTTTACGACCAAGGAGTACTTTTCGTTATTAGTGCCCTTGACCCGAAAAAGTAAAAAAGCGATCAATGACACGTAGTTTTATAACCAATATCAAATTCGAAACGAAAAAAATTCGACAATCTTTTCACGTTTTTACGGTCGGAAAAAGAGTTGTAAGTGGACCGTCTTTTAATTCCGTTTTAACAAGTTTAAAAGAAACACTCGGTAATATTTTCATGTTTTAGGAGTCAGAAAAGAGCTTAAAGATGACTCTACATGTTTTTCTGTCAAAAATGATAGATTTCGCCTGAATAATCCTTTATTCTGCACAAAAACACAAACATTACTCATACCTGTTTGAAATAGATAAAAGCGTCGAAAAATACCTTTTCAAAGTGAAACATAAACAAATTTGTGATTTATTTACTCAAAAAACTTATAAAAAGGGCCTTTGTCGATTCATTTTTACCGTTTGAGTTTGGGTGAGAAAATAGTGCTTTTGCTTAGAAAACTTCCCGTGAAGATTGCGGAAAATCCAACCGTCAGAATCGAGCGCCGTCTTCTCCAGGTAATCCACATCATCCTGCTCTTCATTTCCAACTGTTTATTTTTTTGTTTTAGTCCTTCATTTCATTTTTTGGGAGGGTTTTTAGGCGCAAAACCCGCGCGCGCGGACCCCGACTTTTTCTCCATTTGGAAAAAGCTCGGGGTCCACACCTTCCGTGTAGACAAAGTGCGGACCCACGCACTGTGTCTAACTCGGAGGGTGCGTACCCCGCCGCAAGGGTTTTGAACCCAAAAATTCTCAAAAATGGACCAATCAAAATGTTTTCTAGCAATTTAATTAATCTTTATACTTGATGCAGAGAGTACATCATGCTAGATTGGCGTGAACGAGAGCATGAGGACATGGATGCTGCCACATGGAATCATCAGCCTTCACTTAATGCTTTGAGGGCATGCGGACTGTACAAATTCTGGACCATTCCTGGCATGAGGGCTCAAGTGGATTTCTTACAGTGGCTGGTTGATAGATGGAGCATACAAGACTAGTGCTTTTTCATTGGCGGCCACCGGCTCGAAATCGAGCCGGAAGACATTTATTTCTTCATTGGTTTGCCTAAGAGAGGTGAAGACTTGACTCTGCATGGGACTAGGCCAGGTGGCCAGTCTGTCGATAGCCTCCGGCTAGAGTACTGCAACAGCCAGGCTAGAGACAAAGGGATAGACATAAAGACCATATCCCATCATGAACTCATGGTGATTGCGTTTACTGTCACCAGACTTTGCGGAGCTGCCGCATTACATATTGCCACCGGATCCCAAATGCGTATGACACTTGATTACTTTCGAGGCACCATCTTCAACTGGTGCAATGCTGTGTTGGCCAATGTGAAAGGCCAACTGACCAGGGCCAAGAGCGGACGACTAAAGACCTTTGGTTATGGGGCTTTGGTCGTGAGTTTTGGCCTGGAGAGGGTTCCTATGCTGATCCCACAGCACATTACTGTTGGAGCTGGGCTTCCTCGAGAGCCCAAACTGATGCGATGGGTCGCAGTCATGGCCCATCACCCGGACGAGAGGACAGAGGTTGCTCGGTTCAAACCTGAGTATTTCCAATGGTTGGAAAACTAGGTCTTTTCCATTCAGGACTTCCCTTACGCTGGGATAGATTTTCGTGGTGACCCAGACATGGCTCTTCCACCAGGAGAGCAGTGGGATGAGTCAGGTAAAATCCTTTTCAATTTTTTCCTATTTTTATTTTTTATTTTTTATTTTTCCATCGTCTCAAAACTGATAGTAAAAATTTCAAATGCATATGTGGGTCCACAGCGACCAGCCGCTCTCCGGCCTTCTGAGAGGAGGCAACCAGTTGCACCCGTGCCAGCCCCACAGGACGAATCAACAGAGGTTTTGGCCGAGTTGGAGGGTCATCTTGAGCGCTTGACAGGGGATATTCCTGAGACCACTATAGACGACATTCCTCGTCGACTTCAGCGCTATGTGATTGGAGTCCCGGGACCTTTTAGGAGGTTCCTTTGCAAGGTGGCCTGGGCAGTGGTTTCTTATAGAGATCATCACCAGTGATAGGATGATCGCCTATTGTGGGCACATGTGACATTTTTGTTTTTTGTACCTATCATTTTTGCCGATAATAAGGTGTTTTTCAACCTATGATCGAGGACGATGTATTTTTTGATACACTCCTATATATATATATATATATATATATATATATATATATATATATCACTATTACCGGCATATCTTGTAAATCATGTTATGAAATGGTTAATTTACATGTATGATTATTGCAAATGTCTATTTAACATCCAAGAAGCAATTGCATCTGCTAATGTATTTAAAGACCTTGGAATATGCTGATATTCAATGTAATCAAATTCACGTTCCAAGAGACGTACTCTCAAGAATAATCTCAATAACACTGGATTTCTAATGGCATACACTCTATTAAGCTGTAATACAACGAGTTCAGAATCTAACCTCACTATCAAACTCCGAATCCCAAATGAAATAGATTCAGATAATAACTCAATCACTGCACTATACTCTGCAATGTTGTTTGTTGTTTGATCGAGGCTTACCCCATGCATAGAAACTAACTCGTCAGAGGGCGAATAGATAACCCAAGCTGCGGAAGAGATGTTCCGTGTATTACGACAAGCACCATCAGCAAATCCAATGTATGTTTGGAGAGGCATCGACATCTGCAATATCAAGAGTAAAACCAAGATAAGCAGGAATAAAGACGGAAAAACACTCTCTAAGCTAAGCACACTTTTTAAACTAAAACACACTAGCTAGAAAGAAAAACTAACCTAACTAAAAAATCTTCATACCCATTCTTTTAAGCATAATACCTCTTCAGGTAAAGACCATTTCTGGGTTTACCTAAAGAGTCCCCGTCAAAGTCTACCAGTTCATAGGCCCCTTTTCCTAGCTTTCGCTTGACAATATAGGGACCATGCCACATAGGAACGAATTTTCCAGCGCCTAATTTATCATTGGCTTGATCATATAATAACATTAGGTCTCCTTCTGAAAAAGTTCAAGGGGTCACATCTCGATCATACTGAGCTTTCATACGTTTTGCATGAGGCCAATGCAGCATCACGTCGATTCTCATCTAATTGAGCTAAGTATAACAAAAGCTTTTCCTCTTCGGAAGTGGTTGGAAGTAACTCGATGGCCATTTGCAGTGACGGGATTTCGCATTCAATGCGTAACACAACTTACAAACCATAGACTAGTTGGAAAGGAGTGAACCCTGTAATGTGTTTACTAAAGTTCGGTACGTCCAAAGCGCTGAAAATAGCATGTTGTGCCAATTCGACCGATGAATCCCAATGATTCATCGGATCATGATAACTAAAACTTTGTTGATGGATTCAACCAGACCATTCGCTTGTGGATAATAAGGGGTTGAACTATTGTGACGTAAACCAAGCTGGCCTGTAAGTTCGGTCATCATAACGTTTCGAAAATGACGCCCATGATTAGTGATTATCACTTGTGGGACACCAAACCTAGCAATTATATGATTGAACATGAAAATTGCAGTTGTTTTGCCGTCTGCCTCGAATGTAGGCATCGCCTCGGCCCACTTAGTAAAATAAGATACCGCAAGGATGATATACGCATGCCCCCCGGCCGAGTGAGGGTTACATGTAATAAAATCGATACCCCATTTGGAAAAAGGACCAACGACAATTATAGGGTGGAGAGGAGCAGGTGGAGCATGCATCTTACGATCAAAAATCTGGCAATTGTGGCATTTTCGGACCGTAGTAATACAATCTTTTAACAAGGATGGCCAGAAATAGCCAGCGCGCAATATCTTTTGTGTTGTGGCATACCCAGACATATGACCGCCACACGCTCCAGAGTGACAGTCATTTAGAACCCTTTCAGCCTCTTTGTGAGTTAAGCAACGTCGAAAAATAGACTCCGCCCCACAGCGATAAAGAGTATCTCCAATAATTTTGAATTGTTGGGCCTGGAATCGAATTTTTCGGCGTTCCAACCTTGAAATTTCTGGCCGAAAGGATTGGGTCTGGAGATAGACGATGATATCCCCATACCACGGATCTAAAGTGCTGATTAGAAACAAAGATTCGTCCACAATGGGCTCCTCTGCCACAGTTTCCGTGTCAGCACGCGGGAAGTCACACATTAACTCCGCAAAAACTAAAGATTTCTTAGACTTAGATTTCTCAAACTCCAAGTCGAACTCCTGCAGGATAACCATCCATTTAGAGTACTTGCCCCCTAGCAATTGCTTGGTCAAAATGTAGATCATAGGGTTGCAATCCGAAATTACCGTAGTTTTACGTAGTAAAATGTAGTGACGAAAACGTTGGACAGCTTGAACGACTGCCAATGCCAATTTCTCCACATGTGAGTATTTTAGCTCAGTTGGATTTAACATTCAACTAAGGTAATATATCACATGTTCCGTTCCGAATTCATCTTCCTGAACTAAGACCATTCCAATGGTGGAATGGGAGGCGGCGAGATACAAGAAGTAATCCTGGTTGTAGTTGGGAGGATGCAACAACGGTGCATGGGTCAACGCGTGTTTGAGTGCATCAAAAGATTTCTGAGCTATCTCATCCCAAGAGAATTGAGTGTTTTGCTTCAACAACCGGGTAAAACCCTTTGTAACCTCGGCGTAGTTAGGAATGAATCGTCGTAAAAAGTTTGCTTTCCCCTGCAAACTTTGGAGTTGGCGAAGACTCGAAGGAGGAGGCAATTTGATGATAGCTTCGACCTTTGAGGGATCAACGCGAATGCCGGCTTTCGAAACTACAAATCCCAGCAATCAACCCGTTTCTATACAGAAGACACATTTGTGTGGGTTCAACCGAATACGATAATGCCTACACCTCATAAAGATTGCTCGTAAATGGACAAGGTGATCAGCTCGATGTAAAGAGTGAGTAGGCAAATCATCGAGATACGGTTGCACAATGTGTTTGATGTCATGAAACGCATAAGACATCGCCCTTTGAAAAGTTGCTCCGGCATTCTTAAGCCCAAAAGGCAATTTGCAATAAGCAAATGTCCCCCATGGGAAAATGAAAGCTGTTTTTGGTTGATTGGTAGGTAGAATGTTGATTTGATTGTATCCGGAAAAACCGTCCATAAAGGAAAATATTTCGCTGCCGGCACAATCATCAATGATTTGATCGATATAGGGAGTTGGGTAATTGTCCTTTGGACAGGCTCGATTAATGTCCCTATAATTGATGCATATTCTTATTGTTCCCTGCTTTTTGTTAACCAGAACAATATTCGATACCCAATCTGTTAACGGGATCAGATAAATGAAACCTGCTTTCAACAGTTTTTCAACTTCTGCTTTAATTGCAGCAGCTTTTCGTGGGTGAATCTGACGCAAATGTTGCCGGACGGGTTTAGTGTCCGGGTAAGTCTTGATCTCATGAACAACAATCGCGGGATCAATTCCTGGCATTTCCTCATAGGACCAGGCAAACACGTCACGGAATTCTTGAAATAGGGCCTTATACAATTGAATTTCGTCATCTGTACACGAGGCACCTATATGAATGTTTTCAACAATTTCGGGCTTAACCAAAATGTCAATAGGAATAGTTCGAGAGATGTTTCCCAAATTTAACTTTGAATCGGGATGTTTCATTGGATTATGAGGTTCCTTGACATATTCAGTTGTAAAAATTGATGATAAATCATTTTCAAAATGATCATCCTCAGGTAAAAACGAAGATCTGTGATGGAGATCTTCCCATGGTAAATCATCTACACATAGGATTTCATGAATTTTCTCATCAGAGTGAACAAGTTTAGAAAACGTAGTTAAATCCGAGGTTGATGTGAAAAGTGATTCCTCACGAACCACATTCATTAAGTCAATTTCGGTTGAACCCAGGTCGGCAAAAGACTGCACGACTTCATAGGCAATTTTATGGACTCAAAGGCATGGAATTACCAAATGAGTCTATCTCAGATTCAGAAGGGATGATCCAAGGATCATCATAAATAATGGTGTCTGATGTGATCATATGAATAGTTGCAAATGAAGATGATGCATTGATTGGAGGAAAAGGAAAAGTTCCCGGTAAACCGGCATCTTTAACTAATCCTACTCCAACATCCTTATATGGGATGGTCGTTTTACCAACATGCTGAATACTCTCCGAAGAGGCTGGGTCGGATGAAAAGTAAGCCAGCTGGTCTATTGTTACGATCTTTCCATTATGTGGAAACTTTATTACTCGAAAGACCGATGAAACAATCGTTGTCATAGCGTAAGACCAACTTCGACCCAAGAGAAGGTTGTAGTCTAGAGGGGCATCAACCACCTCCACATCTAGACTAACGGTTTTTCCTTCAACCCCTATAGGCAAATCCTGTAGAATGCCAAAAGGATGAAACCCACGGCCATCAAAGGCCTTAAGAATCGTCAGGGATTGATTTAGTGAAGGAGAACCAAGCGATCTCCAACACTGTATCGACATAATGCACGTTGAGGCTCCCTCATCAATTACAATCCGATGAATAGGCCTGTTTTTGACTATCACTGGGATCTGGAAAGCCATTTGATGAGGGAGGTGTGGTGTACTATTTTCTAGATCGAAAATTATTAGGTTCGGGTCCTGAATGTCAACAGCTCCTATAGCCAACAAAAGTAATTTACGCTGTGCTGGACATGATTGCAGCACTTCCAAAGCCGACATTGCCGAGGGTGAAACAGCTAAATCCTCAACAATGTTATAGTTCTGAGCCGCTCTCGCATGTGGATTGAAAGCTGACTTTCGAAGTATACCCTTGGCGGGCGGTTTGATTACCAAGTCCGGGTTAGGTTTCTCGATCTGTAGTGCATCGGAACCGGGAGCTGAGGTTGATGGATTAGAATGAGAAGATTCTGCTTCTTTGCCATCAACAGGACTTTTACTACCATAATCTTGCGATCGAGTCGCAATCCTAACATGGGACATCATCAATATGGGTTCTTCATTGGCACTCGAGGAAGAACCTATCATTTTGTTGTCTTGACTTGGAAATGGATCCTTCAAAATAGCAAGAGTTTGGGAACCTTTGACGATCTTCACAACCTCTGCACGATGAGGGCAGTCTCTTGTAAAATGTTCATCGTCACAAATGAGACATGGATAACGAGGTTTACGATTTTCATTATTAGATTCTGCCTTTTCAGGTTTCTCCTTTGAACTTTTGTCCGTTTTATTCTTCTTCTTTCCTTTCTTCTTCCCACCGGATTTTGATTTAGTTGTAGATGACTCTACAACGTGAATATCGGCAGAAATCTCTGCAGAAGAATCTCCTGTTGGGGAATCAGGCAAGGTTATAATAGGAGAAGAATTCTTGGAGGATTTCTTCTTACCTTTAGTGTTAACCGTGCCAATCATACCATCAGCGGCATGAGATCCCGAAGGAGCTGCAGCGAATTGATTTGACTTGGGAAGATCGGGGATTTTTTCGTGTAACGTACCTGACTGAGTATAAACTAAGTCAAGGTACTGTGCTTGAGCAATGACTTGCTCCTCAGTAACCACTCCGGCTTTAGCAACATCTTCAGTGATCTTTGGCAACAAAGATTTTACAAACCACTCAGCCAAGATTTGATCCGGAATATATACCTTCACTAAACGACGTCGACGTCTCCACTCATGAATATGATCTGAAATGTACATGGATGTCGACTGTTTTAGCGAAGTTAACAATTCCGTGCCATTGTCATATCGGACTGGCAACTGGAAATGAGTTAAAAACGAGGTAGCTAACTGACTAAAATTATAAAAAGTGCCTCGCGGTAACTCAATGTACCACTTGGCCGCGAGACCAATTAGAGTGCACTGGAAAAGTCTAAGACGGATCGAATCATCTGTGATGGAGTTAGATGCACACCAGAGGTGGTAAGTCATCACATGGTTCGACGGGTCCTCTCCTGATTTACCTTCGAACTTGGGAATGTCACTGGGCAACTTATTCGGCATTGGCGGCCAAAACGAAAGATAATTAATGGGATCGTTCGTTAGGCGCGACAAGTCTGGTAAGTCCAAAGTTGCGATAAACGGTAACTGCCGATTAGGATCCCTAAAACTCTGGGTCATGAGACCAACCCCAGGAGGAGGATATCCGGGATAACTAGGAATAGGAATCGCGTTCGGGATATTGTATCCTCCCGGAAAACTAGGATTAATCGGACCATACTGGGTTGTTGAGGTTGTTGATAAGTGTACCCAGGATACGGTTGATACTGATAAACTGGCTGCTGGATAGCAGGACCGAATTGGTACTGTCCCTGATACGGTTGATAGGTGAATTGTGGTTGACTTGTGACAACCGTACTTAAACCAGGTTGTCCTACAGGCATCTGAACCGTAGTTTGAATCGTGGATCCAGACGGTGGTAAAGATGTCTAAGGAGTAGATACAGGAACAGTAGAAACCGGAGCTGTCGATACTCCAGAAGTAGGTGGGGTATATTGAACAGATGTTGCGGCAGTTGCAGCAGTCGTTTGAGATGGAGTACGAGGCGCAGTAGGCCCTGACTGAGAAACTACCGAAGGTACAGAAATTTGAATGTTAGACTGGACTAGTTGCTGGGGTGTACCAGAAACTAAGGGTTGTCCAGTTTGAGATGACAACTGTACACTTGGCTGCAACATGTGTTGGGTTTGCGATGGATCCCACACTATGTTCATTCCGAGGTACTGACCCATAACAGGTTGGGAATATTGAGGAACATAACCGGGTTGAGGGTAGGATTGATAATTGAAAGGTACATTTCCCGTTCCTTGAACATAAGATTGACCTTGGGGTGGTTGGAAACCTTGGTTCGAGTACTGACGTTGGGGTAGATACCCTTGAGGCACGTACTAATACTGGAGTTGACCTTGAGGGATAAATTGATACTGGGGTTGACCTTGGGGTACATATTGAGTCTGGGGTTGACCTTGAGGAACGTACTGTACCGTAGGTACGTACTGTCCTTGGGGTTTCCCCCCAGATGCAAATTGTGTACCTTGAGGTTGCCCCCCAGGCGTTAATTGAGGCTGCCCCCCAGGCGGTAACTGGCCACCCTGAGGTTGAGAATTGGGAATAGAACCTGACATCATAAGAATGTCTTCTATGCTCAACGGCTTTGTACCATTGCTTCCAGTTAATAACCCTTACTCAATGGGTTGAGGAGATGCTCCTGAAAAAGTACCAGAAAGTGACTGATACCTAGAGGGAACAGAAGGACCGCCGTACAAAAAAGATTTAGGCGATTGAGTAAACATGGACGACTGAGCTGACATATTTACGGGAGTATAAAAACCTCTAGGATGATAAGGAGCACGAGGTGGTGAAAAACTTAACCCTGGGTTCTCCAAATAATTAGTCAAAGAAAGATACCAAGTAGAACTCCTAGGCGGACTGTAAAAAATTGATTCACACTCCCTTAGATCAAGAACAGGTTGATTTTCAGGGATAGGGATGCCTACTTCTTCTTCCGGAGCAAGTTCTTCAATAGCAATAAGTCCAGAAGGAAGATCTTGGGTAATTACTCTTTCTACCCTAGGTGAATCAGGACCACTAGAAGTTGGAGAGACAAAACCCGATGTTGGAGTAATAGGTTCAGATATCTCAAGTTCTTCACCTATATCACTAGTAGATGAAAAGCTACCAGCAAGTTCGGAAACTGAAATCGATTGCGGATCGTAACTTGTCACTAGAGTTTGGTAATCATGATGTACAACCAATGAAGACTCTCCTTCTTCAGGTGACCCAACTTTACTACCACTAGGAGTTACGAGGACTTTCGATCCTTCAAGCTGGCTCGGGACTCCTTCAGGAGGTTGGCCCCGAAGTCTACGGGACTTCCTCAATAAATCAGCCACGGTTACAAACTCAGGAGACTGGCCCCGAAGTCTACGGGACTGTCTTGGTAATTCAGCCACAGTTAAAAACTTTTAACTACTTCACATGTAAACAAAGTAAAATCTCAATGAAGAAAGACCTAAAGCTTCTAAAGAACCAAACAAATTTGAATCACACGCCTAAAGAATCTAGAGATCAAACACACACAAACAGTAACTTTCCGGACCGAAAACACTAGTTGGTGATGAAATCCAACGTCGCAGAATTCAGTACAGAAATGGCGGTTGGAACAGTTACCCCGGCAACCTGCTTAATGAATAGACTGGACCAAGTTCCTCCACTTAACCGTCTCGAGTGAAGTGAACCCCCCAAAAAATCCAAGTGAGTCTAGCCGACGTCTGCTCCAGGTACAGTGGGATCTTCCCACCACTGTCACCTTATGAAGAATCCTAAAGAATATGGCCTCTAAGGTTACCAACTGAGACAAATACACCTGGGGGAACAGTCTACGATCCGATACGCACGCAAGGGCAGAGTAGCAAGCTCAATCCCCTTGAAGGCTCCTTGATATAATCCAAGGTTTACCAACAAGTGACCCCAGGCTCCTCGACAATGGTTAATTCGAGGTTTACCGTTTTTAATACGTGAATATCTGGCGTCGTTCCCAATGAGGAAGGATTGATTCCCACTCTTGTTCGGACACGATCTTGTGCTTCTCCTTTAAGAGGAGCTTTCCCAGAGCATAAATGCAACAATTGGATTTCTTCCTACCACAAGATACAGCTACTTGTTTGTTTTTACTGTCTTGGAGAGTTAATTACTCTCCTACTCCAAGACACTAGCCTAAGCTAAGTTGGTGTATCAGAGCCCTAGAAATAAAATGTTACTAGGTGAATTTTATTTTAAGCGTTAATTTTAGTGGTTGTTGTTTAAGTCAAGAGATGGCGGAGATGAAACTCGTGGTGTAAAGACTCGACTCGAAATCACAAAAAGGATGCACCTAAGATGATTTAAACAATCTTTTCTCTTCGATGAACTTCTAAACTAAGAAAGAGTTTGAGAATGCAAATACTTTGTAAACACAAATCTTTCTCAATTAAACAAATAAAAATAAGAGCTTTTTCCTTTCCAAAGCACTCAAAACGAGACAACTAGTTATTTCACAAAAATTTCCCTTTTCTTTTCAAAGCACTCAACCACTACAAAACAAACTTTTTCCAAAAGAGATTTTTTTATATTTTTCATAAGACACTCAAAACTATGAAAATGACTAATCTTGAATTCTACAAACTAGAAAAATCTATTTGAAGTTAAAGCTTACAAAGTGTCTTTTTGAGGATGTTTTACTTAGCTAAATGTGAGCTAAGGACTAATTTATGCAGAATCACAATTAGTCAAAAAACAACCAATCTTTCGTTTTCTTTTTTAAAAATGAAAAATCCAAACTTTCAAATACAAGTTTTTCGAAATTTTGAAATGAGAAAACACAAAGCGGATTCCTCAACAAGGGGAGATTTCATAAATGGTCAGACTCATAAGAAGGCTGGTAGACACCAATGTGATCTGAGGTCCCTACAGTTTCTAAGCTCAGAGCCACTACACAACCACAAATGAAAAACAAGCCCAACAAGCAAAACTCCTAGGAATTCCACCTAAAACCCTAACAATAATGAAATTAAACCAAGGAAAGTTTTTGACAGGGAACAAGCAGGTCTGGGCAATGGCTAAAACCTATAAACAAATTCTAAACTGATAAAAAAAGAGAAAAAATTAAAATTTCTCAAATTTTTGACAGGGTACGCAGGCAGCCTGTTTACACAGGTGCGTTCACGCTTTGTGTATAAAAAAAAGTGCGTACATGTACGCATTGTGCTTAACTCAGAGGGTGCGTACTTCTCCCAAAACTATGAAAAATAAAAACTGATTCAAAATTAACTAAATTCACCCAATCCCACAATCATCAAGTCAAAAACAGAAACAGAAATACAGTTTCTCAGGTCAAAGTATAAACAAGGAAAACAATCAAGTCCCCAGTATGTTCGCCATTTTGTCGCACGGAATGAGTCGATCTTGTGGACAAGATAGACCTTCCTAGAATCTAAAGAAGACCTAATGACAATCAAACCAACCAGACACTATCTTTCCCTAAATATGCTTTAATAAACAATAGCAAACAAGTGTTTTTAGGGCCTACCTTTGGTCCAACACAAGCTTGTGGATGCCCTCGCTCCTTTGATTCCAATGAGCTCCTTTTCGCGAATCTGCAAACACAAACAAGGCAAACAAATTAAATATCACCTGAAAAACCAATTGCATAAAACATATTTAACATGAAAGTCAAGGAGTCCATGAAACAAATAACATAAGATACTTGTTGAGAAAAATGAGTTTGATTGTATTCATTCAAAAGAAGAAGAACCTTACAACCTTTGCCTTGACGCTGTATAAGCTCCTCCCAGGGTCCAACAAGAAGTCTCCTCTACTTTGACAAGTTTCACTCACTCCCCATTGAAGCCAAAAAGGTATGTGATCTCTCCTCTTAAGCTCAACTAGGAAGTCTTAATTTCACCAGCATTTACCCTCAAAATGTTCAGCTTCTAACCTCCTTAGTCCTCACCCCAATGCCTGTATTTATAGTGCAATGGAGGGAAGTTACTAGGTCCTCCTTCAAAGGGATAGCTCCTTTAGTTAAGGGATTAGCTCCTTCTCTTTTGGGATGCATGAACCACCTCAGAGTGAACAATCCACGTCAAAATTCCTTCTAGAAAACTCTAGAATTAACCCAAAGTGAGTTTTTTAAGATAAAACTTGCGCCTTTTGACTTTCACAGGGGTCCGCAACTACACCGTTAGGGACAAAGCGGGTAGGTACGCAGCTTTTGTACACAGAAGGTGCGGGACCGCAGGTGACCATGAGAGAAAGTGCAGAACCAGAGTTACATTGATTTTTAATGTCTTTCTCCCATTTCCAAAGCTTGATTTGAAGAGCTGAGGTCTTAGACTTACTCAGGAGGACAGTACAAGTGATGATAGACCCATACTGACTGCAAATAATCATGGTGACGATATTGTTGTGTAACATGCTCTTATCAAATCTTTAAAAGCTTTCTGAATCTACATTCTGCACTCCAAGGTGATTGCATATGTGCCCTTTGCTTCAGTAAAGGATGTCCTAACACAGCCAAACATTGATGGAAGAAGGGCTAAATGGATTGCAAAGCTTATTGAATTCAACATAGAATTGAAACCCACCAAGCTTGCTAGAGGTCAGGGCCTTGCCAAGTTGATGGCTGAAGAAAAGTGTAGGATGTTGGACATGAATTGGATAAGCATGAAATTAGAGAGTGGACAGACAGAAGAACCAACAATAGGACATGACCAGTTGTTAGCTGAAAATCTAGCTTTTTGTAAATGATATTCTACAATAGCTCAATTTTTGTTGAAGCTAGAAGTTCCTCCAGGCCTAAGTTCAAGCCAAGCCAGAACTATCAAACTCAAAACAACCAAGTTTTGCATTCATGAAAACTTGTTGTATTGGAGGGATCCATCTGGAATCCTCTTAAGGTGTCTAGAAAAAGAACAATCTATGGAGGTCATGCATCAGTTCCATTCTAGCATTTGTGGAGGACATCACTATTGGAAAACCACAGGCCACTGAGCTGGGTATTACTGGACCACTTTGTTTTCTGATGTCTTTTCATTTGTAAAATCTTGTGATAGGTGTCAGAGGTTTGAGGGAAAACAACAATTGAAGTCCTTGCCCTTGAAGCCCATACATGCCAGTGGCCCTTTCCAGTAGTGGGGTTTGGATTTCATAGGGGAAATTAATCCACATTCCAGTGGCCATCACAGATGGATCTTAGTAGCCACTGATTACTTCACTAAATGGATTGAGGCCATCCCTACTAGGAAAGCTGATCATCATGTGGTCATGAATTTTTTGACTGAAAATATTTTCACTAGGTTTGGTTGTCCACACAAATTGGTTACTGACAATGCAGCAGCCTTTAG
The DNA here is from genome assembly GCA_031772625.1 of Pinus tabuliformis. Classification (NCBI taxonomy): domain Eukaryota; kingdom Viridiplantae; phylum Streptophyta; class Pinopsida; order Pinales; family Pinaceae; genus Pinus; species Pinus tabuliformis. Next base: position 1,088,796,590 of record CM062807.1, read on the forward strand.
GGAAAAAGAGTTGGTGGGAATGTGTGACTCAATGGGAATTAAGCTAGTGCATTCCACCTCATATTACCCTCAAGGTAATGGTCTGGCATAATCTTCTAGCAAGAGCCTAATAAGGATAATCAAAAAGCTGCTGGAAGACAACAAAAGGAATTGGGATTCCAAGTTGAAGTTTACATTGTGGGCTGATAGGGTAACCACCAAGAAATCCATAGGGAATTCTCCATTCAAGCTGGTATATCGCACTGAGGCCGTATTCCCAATCCAGTTAACCCTCCTTGTGGCAAAAGTCTTGCGGGAAGAACAGAATGAGGGAAATGACATGGCAAAAACAATTAGTGACTTGGCAAAGGTCCATCAAATCAGAGATCAATTGGTTGAAAAGTCGGTAGCACATCAGAAGAGAATCAAGGAAGCCTTTGACAAAAAGGCAAAGATAGTCAGTTTTCAAGTTGGAGACTTAGTTCTCAAATGGGATGCACTGAAGGAAAAGAAAGGAAATCATGGGAAGTTCGATGCTCTATGGATTGAACCTTTCATCATTGCTCAGATCCAGGGGAACAACACTTTCATGCTACAAAGTATGGAAGGAGAAGCAGTTTTTTATGGCCCAGTCAATGGGCGGTTTTTGAAAATTTATGTTGTTTAAGGCCTTTAGGCCTCAACATTGTAAATACGTTATTTTACAAGTTTTAGTGTTGGCTTAATTAGACTCCATGCCCAATGGAATATTAGGAATTATTGCTAATTTTGTTTTGTATGAAAGGGAGTTGTCTACGGTTCTTGAGACCTCACAGGGAGGATCTCATCCCCAGAAGGAGCCAGTGTTAGCTCTGCTATACAACACTGATTTTTAAGGTCAGAGACAAGCTTGGTCGTATCAGTTATGCTCAAAGGGAAGCTCACATTGATCAATTTCTCCTTTCTTCCTTTACCCCACTTATTCTCCTTCATCTCTGTTTCCTCTGTTTTTCCTCTAAACTCGACAGATTAACCACCTTTGGCCTTAACCCCAAGCACAAAGCCTAGATTCACCATAAAACTTCACCCACATAACCTTGCGCATTCATAAACCCCTCGCTAAATCCCTGCCAATCCAACGACTCCCATCGCACCCGATAAAGTGACCTACTCGATCATTCCCCACTGTCAGATCATCTCTACCACGATCCGACGGCATTCGCTTTCATCGTGCCATCAACTTGATCAAACATTAGCGCGTGATGAGAGCATTTTTTCTCTCTCATCCGCTGCTACATGTCGATCGCTAAGTGCCATCACTCAGTCCTAGGTTTTTACCGCTTTACGCCCAAAAATGGTGTGATGAATACCTTTACAGCCCAACAAAACCACACCCGCCCGTTAAATGACCACGTGACTCTGTTTCCCGATGACCGTCTGATCTGTTCGCTGTAGATCTGACGGCCCCAACTCACCTTGCTCTCACCTCGATCGGTAACCTTCGTCGAGCCATCTCCACTGTCCGTTTCCTCGATCCAACGGCCGCTCTTCCCTCTCATCCCGACTGTCTGTTTTCCATGCATTCCATGTCCTTGACCACTCTGTTGTCCGAAGAGGGAGATGACTAGCTTGCCAGTATCAGTCACTAACAGACCCCCAACAACCATATTGAATAGACAGCATGTCTAGGGGAGAAAAGGACAATTATGACCCTGTAACTGAATTTATTAGTTATGGACTCCACAGGTATAATCATTCCAACAGAAAAAAGCACAGCACATCACCTAAACAGATCAGATTCACTCACTGAAGCAAGCAAACACGTTCAGAGACTCCATCAGGTAGTTAAATGCGGTTGGTGGTGAATTATGGCCCCTCCATACCTAAATGGCCAGGTGCCCTTGTAATGTAAATCTATAAATACTCAGAAACAAGATGTAATCAAGGTTGGAATTTGATGTAAGGTTCAACTACTGGAGACTGTAGATATTTTGTCACTTGTAGCATCTCGTCTTCATTTTCAGCTAATACAAGCTTCTTTTGTTGTTAACTGCTTACTTCCCATTTTCCTCTGTTCTAAGCTTGTGCCTGATATGTTGTGTTCTTGATCTCTTGATTTTTAGCACTAGATAACTATCATCTTATCTTTGTGTTAAAATCTTGTATGCATCGTTGAATAGGTTGCCCAGGTTTCTCTCTATTTAATGCAGGAGAGCTATCATCCTGTCCTTGCATTAGTAGATTATATTTACATGCTTCTTTTCTAGTTGTAGCCGGCCATCACATGGTCTTGTGCGTCTGCTGGTGTAGTTAGTATTCTCCATATCCACTCAATATCTAAACTGTGAGCAGTTGGTGGTCTAAAGCTTTGTAGTCTAGTGGTGTTCACGTATGTCTGGAGTGAAACAAATTAGAAGTGGTTATCTGGCTTGAACAAACCATCATTCCTTCCATTAAACCTGCAACAATAGTTGAATTTATATGTTACCAGGCATCTCCGAGCTACAACCTAGGAGAGTTTCTTCGAATCCTGACAGTTGCTTCCTTGCTCGTCACTCTTGTTGCACCACCCTTCTATTTTATTCATGAAGTTGGGTTCCTTAGACATAAGGCTTCAAATCTTAAGGGTAATTTCTTAGGACCTATTTTTAAAGTGATCTCCACGTGGATTGGCTAGTGATCATATCCCATGCAAGGTAGGATCGAGGCATCAAAGAAGATATGCGTAGTGATCACATGCCCTGAGGTCAGGAACCAGTCCAAACATCATGTGATTTTGTGGACTCCTCCCCTTCTATTGTTCCAGGTGTTGACTCCATTATTTGTCGACAGATCCATAAGGAGCAGATCCATAATGAGATCACCAAATTCTTCCATGTTTGCCTTTGTTTGATGGATTCCTCCCTTCTTCTCTTCCAATAATGATATCACGTTGAAGTCATCCTCTACTATGTAGAGATCAACTGGATACACTTGTCATAGTTTTGTGCATTTCAAGAGGAAAACCCCTTTTTCTCATAAAATTTGAGACCCATAAACTCCTGCCAATATGACCCAATATCTTAAGCCAATATGGAAAATTTTTCCTATGAGTATTTTCAGGAAGTTAAACCAATCCTCAAATAATATTTCAACAGTGCCCCGTCGGGTAGCTAGGCCTCCAGCACTACCTCTAGCATCTTGAGCCAATGCTTCATAATGGGGTTTGTAACTCTTCAGAATTTCCTTTAGATTTTTTAATGCAATCTTGGTTTCTTGAATCACCATAATACTTAGCTTATCCCTTTTGAGCTTGTCCTTCAAATACCTTTGTTTTCCCCTATTGTTGAGGCCTATTACATTCCAAGATGTAATTATCATTTCAGGGGTTTTCTAAGTTGGTGGAAGACCACCGACAGTGGCACCACCCTTCCAGAGTTTACTAGCATTTCTCCTACCATCTGTATGGATTCATTTAGATTTTTCCTTCCTTTCTTTTTCCCTCCGTTCCCTTGAGATTCTTGTTCCAGAGCTTGGCTTGCCTAGGATCCAAAATGCTCCGGTTGGTCTATAGTTGCCATTCTCTACTTGGCCTTGTACTGTTGAAAGGTGTATTTGTAGAGTTGTTTCTAGTCCTCCGGGATGAATCTCTCGTCTAGATGCTCCCACTCATTCAATAATGTTCTCATTACTTCATCTTCTATGCTGAGATCCTCCTTATGGCTGTCGATCTCCATGTTGGCCTGATCAAATGTTTGCGTGCTGGCTTCTTTGTCTTGGGTGTCCTCTTCCTCTTTTCTCTTTGTAGTGTTCCCTCCCTTTTGTAGGGTTGGTTGGTTTTCCAGGCCCGTATTTTCATTTAGGACTTCCATACCATCCTCCTCCTCCTACGATATGTCATATCGATTGTTATTTCATAGGCCTTTACTACTTGGAGGTTGGTTGGGAGTTTGTTGATTCCTCTAGTTTATTTTCTTCCTTTGAACTTCCTGAAAACCCTCCGCGTCCTATTTTGTTTTGGCTTAGCTGTTTGTGTTGGGTGCTTCTTGAGGTTCAAACTGGTTGAGAGGGCATTCACGAAACAGGTGCGCGTACTCGTGGCATCTAAGACATGTGAAGGGTATATGCTCGTAGTCCAAGGGTTGCTGCCAAATGTCATCATGGTATTCAAGCTCAATGAATTTAGGGAGGCTCAGTTACATTCATGTAGATGTAGATTGGGCATAAGAGGTATATTTTCCTTGCCACGTGGAAACTACAACCTTAACAATGTTTCCAATGGAGTTTCCAATCCCTGCTAAGATCTCTAGATCCCAAAAGTCTACCAGTAAGGAAAATAATATGACCCAGACTCGTGCTGCTAAGAGTTTTTCCTCATTAGGATTATAGCATTCTTCCCAATGCCTCATAAAGAGACCTCCATTGTTAAAAAAGTATGGTCCATTTTCGAAAACCCTTTTTTTGTCCTCCATATTGGTGAAAATCATGGTAAAGAAGCCTTTAGCCCCCAGCTTGAGCTCAATATGACCTTTTGGATGCCATTTTTGTTGGACCATTTAACCAAGTCCCTTTTTGTTGGTCAAGCCCCAATAAATTTACATATTAGTGCATGGTATTTCATGTACTTCCTGTATGTCTCTAGCTTGTTGTTAGGTATGACAAATTGCAATTTTTTGGCAACCCGTGGAAGACACTGCCCACACAAGCGTGCTTGCCACTAGACACTGAGGATAGGAGGGCCTTTGTCATTTCCTCCATGATTTCTTGCCACCACTTCTCCTTGATTTCTTGTTTCGCCAACTGCTATGTTTTGGTATGAGGGGATCTCTCAACCACCAACAGCAGGTGTACTCATGCCTACGTCAGAAGTCTAGAGTGAGGTAGGTGCAGGTGAAGGGATCGCCGCAACCGTAGGTTTGTTGTAGGGGAGTCAGGGTTTTCATACTGAAACCCTAGTTGAGATCACATGTCCAAGGATATCCAAAACAATTTGAAATATATTTATTTTGAATAATAAACTAGTTTTAAATTTTATAAAATATTATAATTTTTTGGGGGCAATATTTATATTTTAATCTATTTATAAATAAAAATCAATATGTTTATCATAAAACATATTTATTAATATTAGAAAATGATTATGAATATTATGATTATAGATATGTTTTATATAGTTAAATATCAAAATGTTAATAAAAAGTGGATATTCATATCATATTTGTGAAAAATGTATATGTATGGGGATCAATTCTAAGCTCCATAAAATATTTTGAATATCATGTCTTATGGTATTTATATTTTTGAATCATTCAATATTAATGCATTTTCTTAACTATTGGATAAATTTTAGATTAAATAAAGATATTTTAAATATTTTATTTCATGGTATTTATATTTTGTAGCTATTTATTATTCATACATATTTTCCAAATACTTAAAATTATATATTTAATTAGGAGATGTGTACTTTGTCTGTCTCCCAGAAACTTTAATTTTTAGTTAATGTCCGCCAAAATAAAAATCTACAAATTAAATATCTAAATAACCATAAAAAACTTATAAATAATGTCTCATCTACAATTAACTCATGTTTTTTTATATAAATGATGAATATGAATAGATCATAAATTTACCTTCAACAAAAAAAAATTAGCCACATTAAAATTATAAATTAGGTAAAATTTTAAATTTCTTTACTCTTTACTAAAGTCAATATGATTTCTTAAATCAAAGTAAAAAGGTAAATTCAAAGCAAAGAATATAAAATCTTGCTCCAAAACCTTTTAAAATTTCTTTTAATTAAATATTTGTAAAATGAATAAACAATATCTTATTTATATATTAAAATATTTAAAGCCATAAATATTTGCACGACAAAGTTGTAATCTTTGAAAATATTAATTTGATGTAGTTTTAATATAAATTTTGTTATCATGCCATGTAAAAATTATCATTAAATATAATATTAATATTGAAATATTAATATGCATATTAATATTATTACTAAATCTAATATTAGTATTAATATATTATAATATTAATATTATTAAATTTAATATAATTTAAAATGTGTTATATTCCAATATATATTAATATATCATGATATATATGGGAGGGAAGAACAAAGACATAGAGCAATAGAGGTGGAGAGATAGAGGGAGTGAGAGAAAGGGAGAGAGAGGGAGGTAGGAGAGAAAGGGATAGAGAGGAAGGACGAGAGAGAGGACTTGAGAGGGAGGGAGAGGAAGAAGCAGAGTGGGAGGGATAGAGAGATTAAGTTTGAAGGGGAGAGAGGGAGGAAAGAAGAAATACATAGAGAGAGAAAGTGGAGAGAGGGTGTGTATGTTTTTGGTTTAGATAGAGATCAAAAGAAGTGTAGATGGAGAGAATGCGGGGCAGAATGAGAGAGAAGGAGAGAAGGAGGTAGTTAAAGATAGAATTGGAGGGCGAAGAGAGAGAGAGAGAGAGAGAGAGAGAGAGAGAGAGAGAGAGAGAGAGAGAGAGGGGAAGGAAGAGAGTGAGGATGTTAGAGACGAAAGGAGAGAGGGAGGTGAGAATAAAGACACAAAGAAAGAAAGGTGGAGAGAGAGAGAGGGAGTGATATGGGAGATGGCAAGAGAGCAGGAGGGAAGAGAGATAGAAGGGGGGAGAGAGGGGGAGAAGAGGAAGAGAGAGGGAGACGGAGAGAGAGGGAGGGATAGATAGGTAAGGAGAAAGAGTGTTCATGTTTTTGGGGTGATATAGAGATACAAAAGAGAGACAAATGGATATAGAGATATAGATGGAAGGTGAAGAGAGGGAAGAAGAGAGAGATAGATAGATATGGAGGGAGAGAACATGTGTGTTTGCGGGGAGGCCAGATAGAGAGACAATGAAGTAGAGATAGAGGGATATATAGAGATAGATGGAGGGGAGAGATAAGGAGGAATATTTCTTGCACTAGATGCATTAATTTCAATGTAGATGGTGATTTCTAATATTATTTCAATGCTTGCATTGAAGGATTTAAACTAAATGAGAGGGGAGAGGAATGAAGATAGAAAGAAGGCGAGGAGTGAAAGCAGTAGAGAAATGTAATATATAAAAGGTGAGACACAAATATGGAGGGGTGAGAGAGGGGGAGTGAGAAAATTAGAGAGGGAGGGAGATAGTGACTCGGTTGGAGGGCAGAGAGAGAGAGAGATGGGAGGCGAGAGAGGAAGGTAGGAGAGAAAGGGAGAGAGAGGAAGGTGATGGTGGGGAAGCAGGCTTTAATGACAGTCTCCCTAATCGTCTAGATATCTCTTCTATGGCTTGGTCAACTTCCGTTCCTCATATCCTCGGCACATCAGTCATCAGACTGCCCTAGCATCTCTTCAATAATTAGATTAACACACATAGCAGCTCTTCTTTAAATTCTGGACATAGTCATATGTCAACGCAGACTTATAGCAGACTTATCCTTTTCAATTCTCAACCAATATGCCAACGCATACAACTGGACAGACTTATATTTAATACGATCCCGCAGTCTATGTTTAACTTGGTAGGACGCAACGCTTTAAGGGTTAACCGTTATGTATATATGCGCAGTAACTGAACCGGTCATCAATTAAATTCTAACACAAATTGTCATATACATATGGCATTCAGCTACAAGTTTCCACCTGTGATCGCTGGTCAAGCATACATGGCATATCTCTCTCCCGATAATAGATAAGGTAATAGCATCATTCGCCTTATCTTCAACCAGTGATCGCTGCTCGATAATCTTCAATCGATGCATACAAAGCACGCCATGGACAGCCTTAAAACAAAACAGGGACGCAAAATCTAGTGTGGACAGGTTCGCTCTTCAAAGGAGACCACAGCATAATAGCAAATTCGGAAATCTATATTACATAACGTCAAGCACTAACAGTTAACAATTACACCATTCACGCGCTGGAAAAGAATGCCAAAAAAACAGAGTAACGTACAACAGTTTATATGGTGGAAACTAGAACCATCAACAAGCAACCTTTATTCCATCGTTTATCAATATATATACATTACAGAGCCTGAATACAATAGCGCTGAGCGCACAACTTTTTCCTTTTTTGCTTTAAAGTGATTGCTCAGGCGCTTGAGCGCTTTTTTGGCTTTATTCTACTTTATATTTTTGTTTTTTTTTTCTTCTAAGGATAAGTCCTCTCGTCTTACAAGGAAAAACATGAATGATTTAAAGCCTGAGAGCTTTATTACAATGCCTGATTTATTGCTAGATTTATTCCAATTTTTAACTAAAAAAACATAGAAAGTGCAGGCTAAAGGACCCCACTCCCTTGCCTGTAATTTTTTTTTGGATTTTTGGAATAATTTGGGAGATTTTTCCCTCTGAGTCCTATGCTCCCGCATCAGACTCCCAAGGTAGAAAAATTTCATGATCTGCTGATCATGTGTTCAGATCTCCAGGTCTCCACACTTTATGCTGCATCACCGCACTGACTAAGCCTTCATAACCTTCTGCTATCTTTCTTTCGCTGCTTCTCCTTTGTTTTACTGCTGTTGGCCTCTTCAAGGATACTGCCGTCATCAGTTTTCTGATGTTTTCAATCTCTTGGTCCAATAAATCTCCTGGTTGTTGATTTCTTGCTGCCTGCTGACTTCTTACCTCTATGCTGGTCTCTGTTCTGACAGCCACCCGATCATCCACACCCTCTTGTCTTCTGTAACAGAGAACTTCTTTTCCCTTCAATTGACTGTTCAACTGAGTCAAATGTTTCTCAGCACCGGCAACAATACCTGCATTCATAGAACAATTTTTAAAATAAAAACCATAAGGCTTCAGTGCCTCTTCTGTTGTTGTCAATGTTGTCTCAACTGTCACCATAACTGCTCTAGCTGTCATTATAGATGTTGCTGCCTCCCAAACTTCCTAACTCTCTGCAACATTCTTTGGTTCACCACCTTCTTTGACAATCTTTAGTAATTGTCCAACATCATCTTGATTGATTTTTCCAATCAAAGCAAGGTCTTCAAACATTGTAGCCTCATCTTCTAACATTGTAGCAGCTCTCTCTTGGCTATTTAAGCAAGCCAACTCTTTATTGTCACCCATGAAAACAAGTTTCTGCATAACTGTCTTATCCTCATTCTGCAACAGTTCTTCTTCCCTTAAGACCATTCCAAGTGATGGATTGTCTTCTTCATCACCTGCACTCACAAAACATTTGTTAAAATTAAAAACATAAGGCTGCCGTGCCTTATCTTCTTTTGGCAATAATTCAAGTGGTTGCTCTGTTTTGTCCTTCTCTTCTGCCAGCATATCAGCATGCTGATCCGAATTCTTAGCAAAATTCATGACACTATCCATGATGCCTTCTTGTTCTTGTCCCTTGTACTGAACTTTTTCACTTGCAATCTCTCTGTCATATCTTGGATTCTCCAACCAGTACTCTAACAATGCAATTTCCTTATAGCATTGTTGCAGAATTTCATCATCACTTACAGTCCCTGCATTCACACATAAACTGTCAGTTTGAAAATCACAGAGTTCAACAGTTTCAACTGTTGCTTCACTTATCCGTGCTACAGACTGGTCCACTTCTTCTGCATCCATAAGAACTTCTTCTTGTGATGTAACAGCTTCACGAGATTGCATATCCTCCTCAGCCCTTATCATCTGCTCCAGGTATTCCTTTTTCCCAAGTAACAGAGTTCTTGAATTAGTCTTCTGTCCCGGCTCATCTTCTTCTTGTAGAGGCAACAATGTATGATTGATACCATCCTTTCCAAACTTGTAGGTGTTTCTCTTCCCGTCATGTATGGCTCCTCTGTCATATTGCCAAGGCCTTCCAAGCAATATGTGACACACGTCCATAGGCATCACATCACAAACAATTTTGTCTTTTTACTTGCCCACTTGAAATTCCACCTCACATTGTTCACTTACCAACAGTTGATGTCCCTTTTGTAACCATGACACCTTATAAGGTGTCGGATGCTTCGTTGTCTTCAGCTTCAATTTCTCCACTACTTCTGTAGAGACCAAATTATCAGTGCTGCCACTATCAATAACCATCTGGCAACATTTCCCTTGGACTTTGCATACTGTCCTGAATAAAGCTTTCCTTTGCAGCGGTTCAGTAGCCACCTCCCTCATTGGCTTAAGTAAGATTTTATGAATCACCAGAGATTCTCCTCTTTCTGGTGCATCTTCTTCTTCTGTTACCGCTGCCGCTGTTGCTTCTTCTTCAGCTGGAGCAACAATTGCATTCCTCTGCTTTATGTCTGTATTCTCTGGGCACTCAAAAGCTCTGTGTCCCGGCTTGTTACATCTGTAACATCTTATTTCTCTGCCTCCTCTTCCTCTGGAAAAACTCCCTTTGCCTCCTGCATCACCTTCTCTAGGTGCATGCTGGGTTGAGCTACTGCTAGCTCCTTCTTTAGGTGTTGTAGATCCTCCTCTACCACCTTGACTTCCCTTTCCTCTGAAAGTCTCTTTCCCTCTGGCAGACTGCTTCCTTATGAGTTTTTCCTCGGCTTTCAGCGCTAGATGATAAGCTTCCTCTACTGTTTTAGGAGACAGCAAACTGATCTCATCTTGAATGTCCATTCGGAGGCCATTCATGTATCTAGCCACCTTCTCATCTGTGTCTTGGGCTTCACCAGCTCTTATGCTTATTTTATAAAACTCTTTTGTATACTCTTTTACTGTTAAAGCTCTCTGTCTAAGATTTTGCATTTGTCTAAACAATGTTTGCTGATAATTACTTGGCAAGAACTTACCTCTTAACTTTGCGACCATTCGGCTCCAGTTCTTGATTGGCTGCTTACCAAGTCTCTTCCTTTCCGCCTGCACACCATCCCACCAAAGTGCTGCATGGAATTTTAATTTGGTGACAACAAACTTCACTTTCTTCTCATCCTCTGTTTCTTCGTAATCGAAGAATTTCTCCATGCTGTTGATCCAGTCGATCAATTCTTCTGGATTTAATCCTCCTTGATATACTGGTACTAATTGGTTCCATGGCCTCGCTGTGGATTTTAACACTGACTGGAAGAATCTCATCTCAGGAGTAACCTGTACAGCTTCCTCCTCTTCAGCAGCTTCAACTTCAGGCTCACTGACATCTCCATCATCTATATTTCGACCTGTAGTTAAAGCATCCACTCTAGCTCGCAGCTCCTCCATTGATTCAAATAATTCAGCATTGGCAGCAGGTCGTCCTCTTCCACCACGTCCTCGTCCTCTTCCAACTCTGAAGGCCATCCTTCTTCTGCTCCTGAGATTCAATTCAATGTCAGTCGTTGGCTCTGATACCACTAATGATGGTGGGGAAGCAGGCTTTAATGACAGTCTCCCTAATCGTCCAGATATCTCTTCTATGGCTTGGTCAACTTCCGTTCCTCCTATCCTCGGCACATCAGTCATCAGACTGCCCTAGCATCTCTTCAATAATTAGATTAACACACATAGCAGCTCTTCTTTAAATTCTGGACATAGTCATATGTCAACGCAGACTTATAGCAGACTTATCCTTTTCAATTCTCAACCAATATGCCAACGCATACAACTGGACAGACTTATATTTAATACGCTCCCGCAGTCTATGTTTAACTTGGTAGGACGCAGCGCTTTAAGGGTTAACCGTTATGTATATATGCGCAATAACTGAACCGGTCATCAATTAAATTCTAACACAAATTGTCATATACATACGACATTCAGCTACAAGTTTCCACCTGTGATCGCTGGTCAAGCATACATGGCATATCTCTCTCCCGATAATAGATAAGGTAATAGCATCATTCGCCTTATCTTCAACCAGTGATCGCTGCTCGATAATCTTCAATCGATGCATACAAAGCACGCCATGGACAGCGTTAAAACAAAACAGGGACGCAAAATCTAGTGTGGACAGGTTCGCTCTTCAAAGGAGACCACAGCATAATAGCAGATTCGGCAATCTATATTACATAACGTCAAGCACTAACAGTTAACAATTACAGCATTCACGCGCTGGAAAAGAATGCCAAAAAAACAGAGTAACGTACAACAGTTTATATGGTGGAAACTAGAACCATCAGCAAGCAACCTTTATTCCATCGTTTATCAATATATATACATTACAGAGCCTGAATACAATAGCGCCGAGTGCACAACTTTTTCCTTTTTTGCTTTAAAGTGATTACTCAGGCGCTTGAGCGCTTTTCTGGCTTTATTCTACTTTATATTTTTGTTTTTTTTTTCTTCTAAGGATAAGTCCTCTCGTCTTACAAGGAAAAACATGAATGATTTAAAGCCTGAGAGCTTTATTACAATGCCTGATTTATTGCTAGATTTATTCCAATTTTTAACTAAAAAAAACATAGAAAGTGCAGACTAAAGGACCCCACTCCCTTGCCTGTAATTTTTTTTTTGGATTTTTGGAATAATTTGGGAGATTTTTCCCTCTGAGTCCTATGCTCCCGCATCAGAAGGATGAGAGAGAGGACTTTAGAGAGAGGAGGAAAGAGGGGGTAGAGAGAGAGGAGGAGAGAGGGAGGGACAAATAGTTTGAGTTGGAAGGGGAGTGGGGGAGAGAAGAAGAAGGAAATAGAGAGAGAAAAATAGAAAGAGAGAGATGGAGAGACTTAGGAGAGATGGAGAGAATGTGTATATGTTTGGATTTGAGATAAAGAGTTAAAGCATCAGAGATAGAGGGAGAAATAAATATTGATGGAGGGGGTTGGAGGGAAGAACATTTGTTGCACTATATGCATTGATTTTAGTGTAGATGGTGATTTCTAATACTATAATATTGCTTCCACTAGGTGACTTGATTTTAGTGTAGATGTTGATTTATAATGATATATGATTTCTTGAAATCGATGCATTAATTTCAGTGTAGATGTTGATTTATAGTCATATTTGATCGCTTGTACTAGATGCATTGATTTCAATCTAGATGATTTCTAATTCTATTTGATTGCTCACACTAGATGTGTTGATTTTAGTGTAGATGTTGATTTATAATTCTATTTGATTGCTTGCACTAGATGCATTGATTTCACTAAAGATGTGTATTTCTAATTATATTTGATTTCTTTCACTAGATGCATTTATTTTAGAGTAGATGTTGATTTATAGTGCTATTTTATTGGTTGCATTAGATGCATTACTTTTCAGTGTATGTCAGAAAGGAAGTTGGGGAATGCGCCGAAACAACTAGCGAACCACCAACAATAGATGATAAGTAGCCCTCATCAGTTGTTTCCAAATCGACAGAGGAGGTAAAATATGTTGGTTTCCTTTCCGTTTCGTCTTCACATATTATGATTTATGTTGGAGAGTTGGAGATCCCAATTACAAGGACAAACATGAGGCTCCTTACCAGTATGAGGAATGAGGAGGAAAAAGAACTTGGTGTTAATAACCAAGGAATAACTCAACCGTTGGAGGTGTTGCAGAGACCTCAATTTCCAAGCTTGAGGTACACCGAGGGAGAATGCTCGAAGGTGTTAGATTCTTCCGAGACATCGTCAAAATCGTCGAGGAAAGAGAATGATGGGAACACATCCCCATCATCCCATCATAGTTTCCATTCTAGGGAGAGAACTGAGGAAAGCTCTCATCGCCATAATGACATCAGAGATAGCAAGGAAAGGTATAACCAGTTTCAATATTCGAATGTTCATTACGATTATAATCATGTTGTTAATGATGAACATAAAACATGGAATTGAAAGACATGTACCTTTTTTGGATTACATAAACATACATTTTCTAAGGGTTAGAAAAGAATGGCAGCACACAAAAGGATGAGGTGTGAAAGACCCTCTCAACAGCAGGTAATGAAACATGTTAAGTAGATTTGGAGGAGGAAGATGTATTGCAGTCATTGCAATAGAAATGGCCATCAAAGAGCCACTTGTTGGAGGCTCCACCCAGAGTAGCGCCTTAAAGACAAAGTGTCAATGCATGAATCAGGTGAAACACTTGTTCAACAAGCAAAACCACCACAGGGGGATGAACTATTGACAGCGATAAGTGAAAAATGGTTTCTAGATATGTTAGTGTTTCATGGTCGTGATTTTGTAAATCATTTGTTGCAATTTAAAATGTAAAATTGATGATGTGTTTTCCATCACTTGTTAAGCAACAATGATGTGAGGTCTTATTTTGAGTTGCATGATAAACTCTGAAAGTGATGTCGTGTTTCCATCACTTGTCAAAGAAAAAAAATGGTGTTTGGCCTTATGTTTGTAAATCATGTGTTGAAGTGATGATATTTTTTTCAATCACTTGTTGAAGCAACAACGATACGTTGGCCTTGTTTTCGTAGATGGGGTATTGTGTCCATCTCGATGTAAACTTGACCATCAAGTATGTGTTATAAACTCGTGGCAAGTGTTGGATGCTTGGGTCATTAGTTGGTCATGTAAGTCAAGCACGTAATTTGAAAAACAATGTGCTATAGGTTGCAGGTGTCGGCTCATGCTTAGGGCCCCGAAGAACAAAGGTGAAGGAGAGGGAGGTGAGACCTTATAGAGGCTTGTGATGCAGACAAGGTACATAAAAGTTGCAGAGTGTTTTTCATGCCTTTGGAGGACCAAAAGCTCCTCGATGGGGAGGATTTATCTCTGTGGCTCTAGAGACACACACATGACAAAGAGGGCTTATAAAAGCTCGAAAATAAAAGGGATCAGAATGATTTTGAACGAAGACAAAAGCATACATCTCGTTGTCCTAATCGCGGCGATGTGAACAGTTTGTTAATCCAAGCTCATATGAGGGAGAACGAGCCAGTCAAAGTTCTGGTCAAAGTTGGGTTGTGGGCTAGGCTTAAGTGTCCTACAAGTTGACCAACCCCGGGGCATGAAACCTAGCTCCTGAAAGTGGTTGAAATTGTGGCCTCGTTAATTTGCCCAATATCCATTATTTTCAAAAGATTTGAGAAACACCTCTATTTTTATAAAAGTAAAAAAAAATTATAAATGAGGTGGCGGGTCACCACCCCCTTTGAGTTTCTCTGCACCCATGATATTGGATTCCACCTCCAAGGCTGCATCTTGCATTTTAGCTAGAGAAGCACATCTTCTCTCTCTTAATAGTAGGCAGAAATCAGAATCAAAGGCATTGGCATAAGTGAGTTTGGCAGAGGTGGGGGTAGGCTTCACTTCAGCTGGTATCTTGCTATACATACGATTGAATCTTTTATTCAAATCGGACAGTAGCTCCCCATTTTCCCTTTTCAAGTTGTCAAACTCAGTATGGTAATATAGCAGGTCTTTCTTATCTCCCCAATGCTTTAAAAACACATCATCTAATGCTTCAATGTCTGCTATAGACCTAGGGGTCAACTCTTTGAACCACTTTCTAGCCTCTCCATCAAGGCTTTGGACAAATGCTCTCATCCACACATCATCTTCACTGATATCTAAGTTATTATCATAGTTATAAAAAGACTCAAGGTGTTCTTTAGTTGTTACTCCCTTTGTCCCAATGAACTTAGGCATGTATTTATGATATTCTCCTGTAGGCATGGCATTCAAAGGAATAAGTGGGACCAAGGGTCCATACCTAGTAGCTATGATTCTTTCCATTTTGGTGGGCGCTTGTGGACCTGCCATGACTGGTGTAGATGGAAGGGTGCTGGCAGTTTGAATGATAGGAAGCTGAGAAATGAATGACAGGGCTGAAGGAAAGTGATGGACTAGAAGGGAGGTTTCCTTTGGACTGAGATGCAAAGGGGACTTTTTTAAATAGGGAGCTTTATGAATCTCTAAAAATATTTCTTCGCTGCTAGTACTACATGCTATATTTTCAACATGTAGATGCTCTGTTACAAGCCTTTCTGGCAGAGATACATAAGATTGTTTAGGCTTACCTGATCCTGATGCTTCCTTCTGTGATGTCTTTCTTTGGTTGACAATCTTCTCAGGGTCATGTACTGGGTTAGCTGGTGATTTTTGAGGATTTCTCCAAGTATGCCTCACAAACTGAGCCAGAACTGTGATGTGGAGTCGCCCAAAAGGTTATTCCTACAGTAGAGTCACCAGATAGATGATTACAACCAAAAATGTGTCCAGACTTCGTCTATCATCAAAGCTGGATCTGTGTCGTTCTCCCAGGGAAGCTGAGCTTCAATCTCCTCTCCCCGGCAACGACGCCAATTATGTTAGGATTCCAAGAAACTCTCCTAGGTTGTAGCTTAGAGATGCCTGATAACATATAAATTCAACTATTGTTGCAAGGTTTAATGGAAGGAATGATGGTTTGGTTCAAGCCAGATAACCACTTCTACTCTGTTTCACTTCAGACATGCATGAACACCCTCAGACTACAAGGCTTTAGACCACCAATGCTCACAGTTTAGATATTAGGTGAATATGGAGAATACTAACCACACCAGCAAATGCACAATACCATGTGATGGCCGGCTGCAACTAGTACAGAAACCTGCAAATCTAATCTATTAATGCAAAGACAAGATGAAAACTCTCCTACATTAGATAGAAAGAAACCTTAGCAACCTATTCAGTGATGCATTCGAGATTCTAACACAGAGATAAGATGATAGTTATCTAGTGTTAAACATCAAGAGATCAAGAACACAACATATCAGGCACAAGCTTAGAACAGAGGAAAACAGAGAGTGAGCAGTTAACAGCAAAAGAATCTTGTATTTGCTGAAAATGAAGATGAGACGTTGCAAGTGACAAATTGTCTACAGTCTCCAGATGTTGAACCTTACATCAAATGCCAACCTTGATTACATCTTGCTCCTGGGTATTATAAGTTTACATTACAATGGAACTTGGCCGTTTAGGTAAGGAGGGGTCATAATTGACCACCAACTACATTTAACTGCTTAATGGAGTCTCTGAATGAGGTTGCTTGTTTCAGTGGGTGAATCTGATCTGTTCAGGTGATGTGTTGTCGTTTAGGCAGTTGGAGTGCTCGTACTTGTGGATTCCATGACTGATAAATTCAGTTACAGAGTCGTGTTGTGTCCTTTTATCCTTTTGTCCATGCTTTCTGTTTAATGTGGTTTTTGGGGATATTACTGTAACTGATGCTGGTAAAGTTGGTCGTCTCCTTATTCGGGCAACAGAATGGTCATAGGACGTGGAATGCATAGGTAGGTGGACGATTTGGGTGAGCGAGAAGAATGACTGCCGGATCAAGGAAATGAATGGCGGAGATGGCTTGGCAGAGGCTATCAACTGAGGTGGGAGTGGGATGTGCTAGGGCCCTTGGATCTTCAGCGGACAGATCGTATAATGATCGGGCGACGAAGTTGCACGGGTGTTTAACAGGTGAGGGCGATTTGACCGGGCGGTAACAGTTTTCATCGCACCTCTTTTGGGCACTAAGTGGTAAATGCCCGGGGGCGAGTGATTCCACTCAATGATCGACATGTAGCAGTGGATGAGAGAGAAAAACTACTCTCGTCGCACGCGATTTCTTGATCAAGTTGATGGAGCGATGTATGCGAAGACCGTTAGATCTGGTGGAGATGATCAGACGGTGGAAAATGGTCGAGCAGGTCATCTTTATCAAGTGCAATGTGGGCCATTAGATTATCGGGGAATGATCAATGACGGGAATGTGATGAGGGGTTTATGAGCGCGTGAGGGCATATGGGTAAGGTTTTATGGTTGGTTTGGCTTTGAACTCAAAGCTAGGGCCAAAAGGGACTTTGTTGAATTTTAGAAGGTTTATTCAGGGAATGGGAAAGGTTTAGAGGTGAACGGGGTGAAGGAAGAAAGGGAAAAATGACCAAATGTGGGGCCCCTTTGGAAACAACCAAACAGGCCATGCTTCCTTCTGTCCTTAGAAGGTCAGTGTTGCATAGCAGAGCTAACACGGCTAGGTAGGCAGAACTTTACATATAAAAGTGGAAGAGCTATCTCAGATGGAGGAAATGGAGAACTTAGTGAAAATCGTAGAAAAAGACAAGGAAGAAGAGGAGAACCCCTGATCGGGGTGTAGCAACGTGGAGGAGGTGGGTCAGTGGAGATGGGACTGGGAAGTGGTAGGCAGTGTCCACACAAGGGCAAGGACAGGACTAAGAGTGGGAAGTGGAGGGAGAGGATAGGGTGAAGGGCAGGTGGATGGATAGGGCAAGGAAGGAGCAGACCCTGAGAGCAGGCCGATGGAGATGGGAAAGGAAGACGACAAGGACAGCAAGGGGGCCAGCGGGAGTGTGGGTAGGAGGATGCCAGCAAGTGGCAGGACGAGGGAAGAGGATGCACGGCAGGAGCATCCGAGATGCTGGGCTCCAGCGCCAAAGCGGCAACCCCAGTAATATCCTTGGATGAGGAATGAATAAGAGGTCCAGCTACATCTTGTTGAAGTTTCATGATGAATAATTTTTACTTGTTAAACTTGAATTGCAGTATAGATAGTATGGATAATGTTGTTAGGCTGGTAGAGAAAGACTTATTTAAATTTTGGACAACCTTTAATGCTGACAGGTGGCTACCTAGTTTCCTTCGGGTAGGTGAGGCCCCGTGGAACAAATGGAAAATTTGATTTTGGACAGATAATATAAATAGCGAAAGTACTACCAAGTTCACAAAAAAAAATGTGCCTTTTGAAAAGATTAATCATGCTTAGGGTAAATTAATTCGGTTTTAAATAATTAATCATGTCATTTAATCACGATTAACCATTTAAAATGGTAAACTTTTATCAAGAAAGAAAGGTACAGTGAAAGTGTACCTTCTTGGAATTTGAAACGGTGACTTATAATTATTAAGATAGAAACTGTGACCTATAATTAACATAGGTGTTGAATGTGAAATCACTTGGGAAAGTTGGGATTATCAATATTATTATTGATTTTTAATCGCTGCAAGACCTTTTTGTTAATTTACATAAAATATCCTTTAGATACATAATTTATAAGATTGATATTCATAAGAATTATTTTCATAAAGAATGTTTAGGAAAGGGAGTTAAAGGTACTACTGACATAAGTAACATTTAATTATAACATAGGTGTTGCATGTGAAATCACTTCTACAAGTTGAGATTATCTATAGATTTATATGTTAATTTACATAAAATATCATTTCTATACATAATTTATAAGATTGATATTCATAAGAACTATATTCATAAAGATTTTTTTTTTCTGAAAAAGAATTAAAAGTACCATTCACATAAGTAACATTTAATTATAGCTCAAGTTATATTGGGAAAGTAATTTTGAAATGATATATATTTTATGTGTTATAGAGTAGGTTGATCTATTAATTTGAAATATATATTAAAAATAAAACTAAAAAACACATTTTTGTTAACCATTAAACCTATTTAAATTATAATATATAATTTATTTGTTAAATAAATAAGATGAAATTAAAATTAATAAATTTTTAAAAATAATCCAAATATCTAAAATTTTAAATCCATGAAATGTGTGGACGAATAGGTTTTGAATATTTAGATTATCCATCAAGTCATTGTCAAGAGGTGGAAATCGAGGTAAGAGAGTGAGTGTGAAGCCGCGAACAGGGGTTAAATTTGATGCCCGTATGCCCGTATTTCGCATTTTTACCCGTAAAATACGTTTCAGTTTTAAACCTCCACGTCATGCGCAACTTGCCATTCATTTTCAAAAACGTCATATTGACGGGCATGTTTAAAAATTAAAAGTTAAAAAAAAAAAAAATTATAATTTTTTTTATATATATATTTAACCTTACGTCATATATTTTTTATACCTGTAGGCTGTAAGATAGAATGTGGCGACTGGATTGTTGAATAATTGTTTGTGACTGGATCATGTCAAATGACTCAATGAGACTCGGCACAGTACGAATCTCTCTCCCCATCTCACAAGTTGCTACAGGCTACAACCTACAGGGCTCTTGACGATGTGGCGATTTGGTTGTGAAATAATTATAATATTAATAATGACAACGACTGGATTGTTGAATAATAATTACTATAATTTAGAACTTTTTGGAATGACTATGGCATTTTTAATATGGTGTGAATCTGTAACAGTGTAACCTTATAAATTTATAATCCCCAGACTCCGGTCGGGGCAACTTGCAAGTTTAGCGTTTATTGAAAAATTACAGTGATCAGATGGCTATCAGATCTGCGGATTTTGCATTCAATTCACATTCGGGTTTACCGCTTGAGCATTTAGAATGAAACTTACCACTGTTACCAGTTACCAACTTACCACCTGTAAACTTTAATATGTACAAGATTCCATTAATGAGTCCTGTCGTGGCCCGCGGGGAAATAATCCATCGCTTAAAGCTTTATCGTCAATTTACCACCGAATCCCGATCACTTTTGAATTTGTGATGTGTTGTAGCCTGTAAGTTGTAACTTCTTACCTCAATATTCCATATGAAGAGAGCAAAAATAGTGATGACTATGACAGCGAATGATAGTAGACGCGCCATGGGAAAAGAAACAAAAGCACCTACAAGCTGCAACAGCTACTTAGTCAGTCCACTGAGTTGATATGAGGTTATGAGGAGGAGAATTATATATCATATGGTGTAAGTCGCAGAGGACTTCCTGCTAACCTAGCATAGTACTGTTTTGTTGGTCGACTCATCGAAAATTTAAACAGAAAACTTTGGGTAAGCGTGCTCAGTTGCCGCGGACAATGAAGAGTCCCAGCGCTCAGTTGGATTTTCATTAAAAAAATACGATTCTGGGAATGTATGCCCTAGGACCCCAGTCATCAACTATACAGATACTTTTTTGCTAGAGACGCTACACACAGTTAAAACCAACATCAACCCCAAAAGCATTCTCGTCGTGTGTCTAGTGCGATTTCTGTTGAGTTTTCAGCGTCTGTCATAAGTTTATATCCTTCGTCGTGGCGGAAGAGCAATGCCCAACTCAAATTTTGCGTTGCCAAGTTTTTGAAATCCCTCCCTTTCTCTCTGTACAAATAAAAACTACACTGTTATAGCTGGTAATTTCTTGAAGTGATTCATGGATGATATAATTGTGTGGTGCCAAATTTTACATAATATTGAGTAAAAAAATTAGGAATTCAAATGTGAATTAGTGGAAGACATAAACTGAGAAGAAAAAATTACAAACTAAGCACAATATCATAAAACTGCAAGGGATAGTCAGCCTATCGATAAAACATCCAGAAATTGATATAGGCTATAAAACTTACATTGGATAGAACCTAGTTGAGAACTTAATCAGTTTCTGAGCTCCACGGGTGCAGCCTCTAAACAAAATATTGGCAAA
Source organism: Pinus tabuliformis (assembly GCA_031772625.1). Taxonomy (NCBI): domain Eukaryota; kingdom Viridiplantae; phylum Streptophyta; class Pinopsida; order Pinales; family Pinaceae; genus Pinus; species Pinus tabuliformis. Next base: position 1,088,817,720 of record CM062807.1, read on the forward strand.
AACCTGAACTCGTACTACATAAAATAGAGGAATAGCTCAAACTATAATATAATAGAGAGATGGAAAATTTAAAATTATTACCAGTGTGACAAGGCGCATAGGTAAGGTGCCACGGTAAGGTGGAACAATCGAAGCGTGCAACTTTCCATAAGCATCTAGAAGCCTAATGCATTCGGATGCCTTCAGTGGAAAATTTATGAGCCACTCGACATGAATGGTAGTGAGAAAGTAGTCGATAAATATACCATAAGTGGATTTGTGAAAAGGTAGGGTTTGGAAGGTAAATATTGACTGTCAATTCCCATAGCTCATTTCCAGCGTTGATGGAATAGATAGTGCGCACATGTGTTCACATGGACCCAAGTTGGATGTGTCTTTGTGAAGGTTAGTTTATCTGGCGCCGTTGTCCGTCTGCTTTTAGTGTAGTATTAGTCCCTGATTTTTTTTAGTTTCTTTTTGGTTGGCCATGAATGAAATCTTCTATTTCAAAATTCCAAAATTGTAAATAGGACAATGACAGAATGCTGAATCAATTAATATGTTGTTGAATTCTAAATGTTGTTGAATAGTGAAAGTACTACCAAGTTCACAAAAAAAAAATGCGCCTTTAGAAAAGATTAATCATGCTTAGGATAAATTAATTAGGTTTGAAATAATTAATCATGTCATTTAATCACAATTAACCATTTAAAGTGGTAACCTTTTATCAAGAAAGAAAGACACAGTGAAAGTGTACCTGCTTGGAATTTGAAACGGTGACTTATAATTCTTAAGATAGAAACTGTGACCTATAATTAAATAGGTGTTGAATGTGAAATCACTTGGGAAAGTTGGGATTATCAATATTATTATTGCTTGTTAATGGCTGCAAGACCATTTTGTTAATTTACATAAAATATCATTTTCGATACATAATTTATAAGATTGATATTCATAAGAACTATTTTCATAAAGATTGTTTAGGAAAGGGAGTTAAAGGTACTACTGACATAAGTAACATTTAATTATAACATAGGTGTTGCATGTGAAATCACTTCTACAGGTTGAGATTATCTATAGATTTATTTGTTAATTTACATAAAATATCATTTCTATACATAACTTATAAGATTGATATTCATAAGAACTATATTCATAAAGATTTTTTCTGAAAAAGAATTAAAAGTACCATTGACATAAGTAACATTTAATTATAGCTCAAGTAATTTTGAAATGATATATATATTTTATATGTTATAGAGTAGGTTGATCTAATAATTTGAAATATATATTAAAAATAAAATTAAAAAACACATTCTTGTTAACCATTAAACCTATTTAAATTATAATAATATATAATTTATTTGTTAAATAAATAAGATGACACTAAAATTAATAAATTTTTAAAAATAATCCAAATATCTAAAATTTTAAATGCATGAAATGTGTGGACGAATATCTAGATTATCCATCAAGTCGGTGTCAAGAGGTGGAAATCGAGGTAAGAGAGTGAGTGTGAAGCCGCGAATGAGGAGAGGAAAAGGCGTAAGTACGGAACCAATTAAACACGTGGAATATTAAAATAGGGAACCAATTAAGCACGTGGAATATTAAAATAGGGAGGCAATGTGCTTACTCTTAATCTGGAATATTAAAATAGGGTGGAGTTTAGGTACGGAACCAATTAAAGACGTGAAATAATTAAAATACTTTTTACATGTGGAGCCAATGTGCTTAGTCTTAGTCTTTGAAACAAATTATTCCCGAGAGGGGAGGGATTGGGTTGGGTTGTTCGCTAGTGGTTTTGAATGCCATGCCTCAATATGAGGCGGCGGTTTTCAACAGAGATGGCTCCCTCCTCTCCTCTTGTCAAATTTGGAGTTTCTGGACAGAGATCGCGCTTAAGATCTCCTGATCTAAGCTATGGACAATTTAGTGAGAGTGTAAAATGAGTAAATATATTAAAACATATATATATATATATTGCAATCAATTAAAACTATAATAAATTAATTGTTATATGATAAATTGATTTATTAATTTGAAATTATAATTAAAAATATTAAAATAATAATAATATATATTAAAAATGAGAAAAATACATTTTATTTGCATTATAACTTATTTGTTAGAATTAATATTAATAATAAATTTTTGAAAATAATCTCATCATCTAAATTTTTAAATCCACATATGGTTTGGAGAAATGCGAATGGATAAGTTTTGAAGGCATGCATGCAGTGTCATTATCAAATTGAAAACGGTATGACGTACTCCTCCTCAACAGGAATGGGTTGGGTTTTGAATATTCATACTTCAAGAGACTGTAACTGTAAATCAGATTCTCCGGCATCAAGTGGGTCCCAATCGAGCTAAGAGATATGTTACGTATCGAACCGAGCGAACACAGTGGACGTATATCCCTCATCTAATTAAGCTGTCGATTATTTAGTGAAATTATTGGAACTTCAAATCTTATTTAACTCAAAAATTTCGCCTAAAAATTGGAACTTCAAATATTATTTAACTCAAAATATGTGAAAGTACGTTTCAGAATATTTTCAAACATTCAGTCGTCTCTCTCTCAATTTGAAGGGCGGGCTCCAATGGGAGAGAATAAGAACCTATTTTCGGAGAGGAGAGGAGAGGAGTAGAAAGTACGTTTGAATATTTTACAACTATAAGCTTTCTTTTATTAAGAAAGAAAGAAAGATACAGTGAAACTCATGCACTTCTTGGAATTTGGAACTATTATTAGAAACACTCTATCTTGGTTACATTTATTCTCTTGGAGTAAAGAGTAAAAATGGATAGTTGCTCACATTTATTTATTCTAAACCTGAAAGTTTAGTTGTTGAATTATTGAATAGGAACGCTCTTGAGAACGACTGTTTCGATGGTGAGGCCCGGCCCAAATCCAAATAGAACTCCCATTTCCAATCCCTCTCCGGTGGTTGAACATCCGTTTTGTAGAGACGCCTTCCTCGTCTGATCCAATATGAAGTGGACGCACGCACTGGACATGTTTCCGTACTCGCTCATAACGTGCCTGGTGGGTATCAGTTTTGTGGGATCCAGATTGAGCTTGGCCTCCACCCGATCAAGGATGGCACGTCCTCCGGGATGAACAACCCAGAACAACTTGTTCCAGTCGGATATTTTGAACTGACTGAACGCCTCGACCATACAGTTTTCAATGTTGGCAGAGATTAGATCCGGAACCGCGCCTTTGAGTTGGAAGGTCAGCCCGACCTCTCTCACCTTCCCACCGATGGCTCCCTCGCTGTTGGGAACAACTGTCTGGGCTGTCCAAACGATTTCGAAACAGGCCTTCTCCACTTGAGGGATGGGATCAGCTCCCACGATGAGGGCAGAAGCACCGTCGCCAAACAGAGCTTGCCCCACCAGGCTGTCCAGGTGAGTCTCGGAGGGTCCACGAAAGGTAACGGCGGTGGTTTCACTACAGATGACCAGCACCCGAGCTCCTCGATTGTTTTCGGCAAGGTCTTTCGCCATTCGAAGAACGGTGCCTCCGGCGAAGCAGCCATGTTGGAACACGCCCACTCTCTTCACACTCGGGTGCAGCCCCAGCAACTTGGCTACCTCAAAGTCTGCTCCGGGTAGATCCGGAGTCGTTGTGCTGCAAAATATGAGATGAGTGATCCCAGACTTGGACTGCCCCCACTCCTGAATGGCCTTTTCAGCGGCCTCTTTTGCCAGCCGGGGCACCTCCATAGCCAACATGGCCTGTCGTGCGTCCAACGATGGCACCTCCACGAACGCGCACACATCGGGATTCTTCTTGAGAATCTCCTCCGTGAGGTACATGTATCTCTGTTTTATTGCTGACCTTTCACCTGCGTGGAGCCATATGTATGATGATTAGAAAAACTAACCTCAATTTTTTTTTTTTTGGTATATTCATGATTCATCACATGATTTAAATTATAATCAATCAACCTAATATCTGAAAAATATTACAGCCACTAAATATTACAATAATATCCGAAAAAGTTACCGCCACTAAATTTGAAAAGTAAGCAGTGCAGATTTCGGAATCTCTCACTTGTTTGACTAGCTGGGTGGCTAATGTAATAATAAAAGAAAGTTTGTGCTACGCTAAGTATTGCAGATTTCAGAATAATATTTCTTCGCATGTGACGCTACGCTAATATTGATTAAGTATTGCAGATTTCAGAATAATATTTCTTCGCATGAAAACAGGACAGGTTGGTTTTTGTAATAAGAATAAAATTTCTTCGCATGAAAACAGGACAGGTTGGTTTTTGTAACAAGAATAATATTTCTTCGATCACATGATTGATTCATGAATCGCGCCAGAACAGAATGAAGAAACTGAAACTGAAACTTACATATTCGCTTGAACTTGTCCTTGAGCTCTGTGTTATGCTCGTTACCGGTGATTCGAAAGTAGAAATCTGGATATGTGCTCTGATCCACAGCATTGGGTGGATTGGCAGTGCCGATAGCAAGGATCGAAGCGAAGCCATCTGCCCTCTGCAACTTCCTGAAACCTTCAAAATCAACGCCCCCCATCTCTGCTATGCTATGAGGAGGTTAAGCCTAGTACCAAACCCTGGAAAACAAATCTCAATATTTACTTTACTCTACTTTACTTTGTTGTTCTCGTCGAATAGCTATAAGAATCTCTAAATCTATAGCTATTTTATACACTTTGATATGACATAAATATGATTATATAATAATGCATCAATGGATGAATTAGTGCACGAGTCCAATACCATGGGTTCGATTTATTATTAATATCATACTGATGACTTATGCTTGCTTTGTTTGAATATCTCGAGTCAACACCAACCAAACCATACAGCGATGTCATGGTATTGTGAATGAATGAATGGGTTTTGAATATTCATACGTACATACTCCAGGAGAGGAGAGGAGACGAGACTGTAAATCATCAGAAACGTGATTGTACACGTTTTGAATATTCACATTATCCATCAACTCGGTCGAAATCGACTGTGAAGCCGCCCGCCCGCCAATGAGGAAAAGGAAGAAAATATAATATAGTGAGTGACGTGACATATCACATGAATCTAACCTCACCAACCTTCCTTCCTTCTGGTGCACTGCGAGGTAATTACAAATCCACCCAGTATCACATTAATCTAACCTCACCAACCAACCTTCCCTTCTGGTGCACTGCGAGGTAATTACAAATCCACCCAATATGTTTAGTCTTAGTCTTAGTCTTGGTCTTTGAAACAGATTATTTCCCAACCCAAACCATCTTAGTCTTTCAGACAAATTATTCATACTGTGGTTTTCAATGCGGGTTTGCCAAATTATTCATACTTGGGTTTTCAATGCGGGTTTGCCAAATTATTCACACTTGGGTTTTCAATGCGGGTTTGCCAAATTATTCACACTTGGGTTTTCAATGCGGGTTTTCCAAATTATTCACACTTGGGTTTTCAATGCGGGTTTGCCAAATTATTCACACTTGGGTTTTCAATGCGGGTTTGCCAAATTATTCACACTTGGGTTTTCAATGCGGGTTTTCCAAATTATTCACACTTGGGTTTTCAATGCGGGTTTGCCAAATTATTCACACTTGGGTTTGCCACATTATTCATACTTGGGTTTTCAATGCGGCTTTGCTAGCCATGTGGCTGCTGAGGCGGTTTTCCACTGTGACGTCCTCCCTCCTCTCTCTTGTCAAATTTCCAAGATCGCTTAAGATCTCCTCATCTAACCTATCGACCTGCAAAATGTGTAAATATATTCCAACTTTGAATTCTATTTACTAAAAACAAAAAAAAATCACCTCAAATTAAAATTTGGAACTATAGCTTCTTATAAATTATTTCACAATAGAATGGTTGTAAATCAAAATGGTCCATTTCAAAAGCATATAAATTACTTTACTTTTTTGAAATCAAAATAATTTTGGCAACAGCTAAATCCTACTCCTTTATGGAGCACTAATAAGTTATTCTAAGTAGCATTGTTAAGTTATCTATGGATAGGTTTTATTTTTAAATAGATACACTAAATAAATAGAGGTATATTAAATATTATATTTTAAATTTAATTATCTTTTTAGAATAAATTAAATAAAATCAATAATACATTTAAATTTATAAAATTAATGATATATGACAATAAAATTATATAATTAAATCTACTTATTTCTTTTAACATTCTATTAATGGTTTTCAAGCATGGGTGGGAGAACATGAAACACGTGAAAAAGCCTTTAGGATATTCATTATATCTCTATGAAGTTCCTTTCTTTTCTGTATTTAGTTTGTTTATCCATGAAGTTCATTTTGGGCATTGGTCTCTTGAGTATTGGAATGATTGTCTCTACTTTTAGAAATTGTTGATATTAAAATAGTTTAAATGATGTTTATATGTGAAAAATTACAATGAGATTCAATTATTGATTAGTTGAGTGACAATTTTAAAAAACAAGTATGTCAAACTACTCATTGAAAGTGGAAATATGCACCATGAAATATATTTATTTTGAATAATAAACTAATCTTAAATTTTATAAAAAAATTATAATATTATTGAACAATATTTATATTTTAATTTATCCATAAGTAAAAATGAATATGCTTACTATAAAACATATTTATTAATATTATAAAATATTATGACTATAAAGCATATTTATTAATATTATAAAATATTATGATTATAAATATGTTTTATATAGTCAAAATATTAATAAAAATGGATATTTTTATTATATATTTTTTCAAGGTTTATGAAAATATTCCAAATATCATGTTTTATAATTTTTTATATTTCAAAATCATTTTCTATTCATACATTTTATTTTCAAATATATAAAATATTTAAAAGTACTTTAAATATTATATGTTATGGTATTTATATTTTGTAACCATTTATTTTTTATACGTATTTTCAAAATGGACCAAATTATATATTTAACTATAATATTAGAATTGAAGAATTTAATAAAAAATTATTAATTTACACAAATGTTATATGGTAGGTGCATCTATTAATTTTAAATTATAATTATATATATTAAAAATAAGAAAAACACATTTTCTTCACCATTAAATGTATTTAAATCATAATATATAACTTATTTGTTAAATAAATAAGATATTATTAATATTATATAATTTTTAAAATTAATGTAAATGTCTAAAACTTAAAATCTATGAAACGTTTTAGAAAAGTAAGGGTGGAGGGTTTTGAATATTCATACTTTACGAGAGTTTCTCCATCGAGTTAACATGTTCTCACATCCACCATAAATAAATAAAATTATATGCAACAAAACAATTACACGGTAACACATGAGTGATATTTTATAGTTTATTTTATGCCGCCAAAGGCTTTTAATAGTTTAGAGTCTATTAGAACCTACCGTCACTTCCATTCATACTCTCACATGTAACATGTTCTCACATACACCATAAATAAATAAAATTATATGCAACAATTACATGGTAACACATGAGTGACATTTTATAGTTTATTTTATGTAGCCAAAGGCTTTTAATAGTTTAGAGTCTATTAGAACCTACCGTCACTTCCATTCATACTGTTAAGATATAATTGGGTTGTATGAAAACATTGTTAATATTTAGTGGTAGAAACGTATCACGCTGAATATTCGGATTATCCATGAAGTGACGCAACTGGAATTCTATTAACTAAAAACAAAAAAAATCACCTAAAATTTGAAGCTATAGCAAAACCAAGATTGTACTTATAAATTATTTTACAATAGAATTGTTGTAAATCAAAATGGTCAATTTCAAAAAGCATATAAATTACTTTATTTTTTTGAAATGAAAACAATTTTGGCAACAGCTAAATCCTACCCCTTTATGGAGCACTAATAAGTTATTCTAAGTGACATTGTTAAGTTATCTATTGACAGGTTTTATTTTTAAAATAGATACACTAAATAAAGGTATTTTTTTTGTAAGCTAAGGTGGAGCCATTTCTATTATAATGGGTTAAAACCAGTGCATACATACGATGGCCTCAACCTGCCCCGTAGGGAAACCGGGTCTGTTGGCCATCTAAAGTCCTTAATAGCCATCCAAAAACAAAATTTAACTAGTCTTCTTGTCCATGCTATATAAACTATTCATTCAAAAAAACTACCACTGTTTACTCGCTGCATTATGAAAATTAAACAAAGGGTGGCATGCTTTTCTACTTCCTAACTAAAGAAGAAATAGACATATCTTGACAAAGTCATTCTTCCATTGCGCTCGGCTGATGTTCCTCCTCTTTAACCTCCTGAGTGAGCTTCTTGAGCTGCTATTGGATCTCTTCGAGCTTGCCATCTTGCATCATGATGGTTATCTGCAGTTTGTTTATCTCCTTCTTTAGACTGGGAATGCCTTGGGCTAGTTCAGCCATCTCCATGGCTACCTGCTCCATAGCCTTAGCTAGCAGTCGCTTCATGACCTAATACACATGTAAGGCCTGTTTATATAGAGATATGCGACCTCTGGTATTGCCAGGGTCTGGTAACAGGTACTCCCAATCCTCCATCTCAGAGTCAGACTGCTCCTGGGTCACTTCCTCTTCCAGGTGCTGAATTATTCTCCTAATGTCTGCATGCGTGTCTTTGCAATATGCCCTCTCTGCATACTGCACTTGGCGATTTATCGCTTTCCTTCCGCGTTTGGGTCCTACTGTCTTGGTTCATCCCTGATCCTGTCGACCTGCTTGCAACCATCCACTTCTCCCCTTGCAGCCCCTTCCTCATCCTACCCTGCCTGCATTGTATTCCTTTGCCCCGCTTCCCTGTCCTACTTCTCTGGCTGGTGCTCCCATGTCGGCTTCCTCTTCTTGGTCTCTGTCCTTCCTTTCTCCTATATCCTCTGTTGCCTGTCATGTATTCTCCTGAATTCTCCCTTTACCTCTATCACTTCTCCTTACCTGTTGTTTCCTATCCCGTTCCAGGTCAAATGTCTCCTCTGTGTTTGCGCGGGTCTGTTCCTCTTCTTTCCATTGTTCTAACTTAGAACCTTCTGCTCGCGCAGGTCTTCGTCCCCTATTTCCCTGCATTGCAGTCCTCATACCGTCCTCAATTTTCCTGCTCTGAGTTTTCCCCAGCTCCGGACGTCGGTCATGAGTAATTACACCTGCTCCGTCTACCACCTTTCCTTTCCTTCCTCCATTCACCTCGAGAGCGCTCCTTGCATGCTTACCCTTATGCCTCCACCCGTATCTATTCCCGCTCACCTGCCACCCTCCTCTGATCTGCTGTACCACCTTTCTCTGCCGCCTGCATTCACCATAATAGCCCACTCCTCCTCTGCCTTCCCTTGTGTATCCTGGTCCTTGTCCCATCACCGTTCTGTCGTCACCTCCACCACCTCCGTGTTTGAGTTTATTCCTCTGTCTGCAGTTTAACATGATGCCCAGTCCACCTACCTTGTCATCCACCTGTCGTGATCTCCTACTGTAAGGTGGCTCATAATTTCCACCCCACGTCCCTGTACTGCCTTCCCGTCTCATCATATTAACCACCCCGATCGGGGATTCTTCTCCCTTCTCCTTATTGCCTTGCATGTTCATTATCCTGAGTGATTATTGAGCTGAGCATTTCCATTCCCGGTTTGTTCGTTACTGTTGGCCACATGTTATCCATTTTTCCTTCCTTGCATCCCCAGTTTGCCAGAAAGTCTGCAAATTTGTTTCCTTCTCTCTTTACATGACTGATGATTTTATAATCTATTCGCTTCAGGATGATAGCCATGTCTTGGAGTAACCCTGCCGTCCTCTAGCTCGCGACCACCTGCTCCCAGTCTTTCCCATTGTCGAGTTTCCTAAGCTTTCCAGTTACAATATGCGAATCTCCCTCAATCTCCAGGTTCCTATATCCATATCTTATTGCTATTTTAATACCTTGGTATATGGCCATCATTTCTGCTTCATTGTTGGTCATCATGCCTCCTTTGTCTGCGTACACCCATCTGGTGCGACCTACACTATCCCTGAAGATGCCCCCAAAGCCTGTGGGGCCTGGGTTTCCTTTTGAGGCCCCATCGAAGTTCAATTTAATGAAATTTTCCCCTGGATATGTGAACTGTTCCTGGCTTTGTATCTGCATTATTTGATGCCTTTCCTTCCGGGGGTAAATCATATTGTATTCTATATTAAGTCTAGCTAAGATTCTTTTCTCCTCTGGATTTGTGTTCCATTCCTCCTCCTCCCATTCTTCGGCTAGAATGGTTTCTCTTATTGCTCCTTGAATTTTTCCCAAAGTCCTTCCCGGTGGACTATTTTTATCTCGAAATATCCTCTGGTTTCGTTCTTTCCACAGAAACCATATGACAAATCCTATTGTTAAGCTCCATATTCTCTTTACTATGGAACTTGAAAAGTAGCATTTTCCCCATTAGCATATGGTCTTCTTTATGTTATTTGGGTCTCTATTAGATTTTCCAAAGAGGTTCCTTACCTCCTCCCATTGGAACTGGGCATAAGGACAGGCGTTCAGAAGGTGCTCTTGGGTCTCTGTCTCCTATTTACAAAGGCTGCATCTGGGGGGGCCATGAAATCCTCTTTCTTGTAGCTTGTCCCACGTTCGGATTCTCTCTTTCCCTACTAACTAGACAAAAATAGTTATCTTCGGCCACCACTTATTCCCCCAAATTTGTTTCCAATCTATTTCTTCCTCTTCTCCTTCTTGCCGAGTAATTAGATAATAAGCTTCCCTGACAGTAAAGGTCCCTTTTGTAGATTTTCCCCATCTGAGTATGTCTGGTCCCATGCTGTTCTTGATTCTTCTTACATCCATCTCTTTTATTAAGGTCTCTTTCTGAATTTCATCAATGTTTTCATCCCATTCCTCAGGTTTTTTCCAGATCCGCCAAGTTTCATCTGCCTCATCTTCTTTCCAGTAATCTTTAACCAACTTTAAACCCATCCTTGTTGCCTTCTGGTAAGTGTTCTGAAGATTTTGAATATCGGTCATTCTGTCCCTTTGCTGCCATGCCTCCTCCCAGAATCGAGTTGTCCTTCCATCCCTGATTTCCCAAAAAGCAAATTTGTTTATGAGCTCCATGTTTTGGCTTGCTAGGTCCCAGATTGAGGATCCTTTAGGCACTCCTTCCACTCTGAGGATGCCTTCTGTTGTTGAGGGCATGCTATATTTTTGAGTCCATATTTGTTTCCATATATCTTGTCCTCCTCTCATCCACCTCCACCATAGTTTTTCTCCCAAGACTTGGTTTAGAGTTCCTGGATCCCTGAGGTCCAATCCTCCTATTTCTTTTTGTTTCGAAATGCCTTTCCACGACACCAGGGCCCATTTCCTTTCCCGCTTGGGTCCTCCCCACAGGAATTTTCCAAAAATTTCTTTCATTTTGGTGCAAGCCCCTTTGGGGGCTGCCATCACTGATAGAGGGTAAATCAGTATGGCCTGTAGAATTGATTTCAAGAGTACCAATCGTCCTGCTATATTTAACGCTCTAAAGCACCAGTTTCCCAATATTTTCTTAAGTTTGTCTATAATTTGAAACCAGTTTGATACTCTTGAGGGATTTAGAGATAGAAGGTTCCCCAAATATTTTGTAGGAAACTCTCCTGTTCTGAATCCCAAAGTTCTGGTCAAGTGCGTTTTGATCAATTCTGGGGTGTTGAAGATGAACGTGAATGATTTTTCTTTATTGATTTCCATCCCTGAAGCTTCCATGAATAGATCCAGGATCCTTTTTATTCGTTTTACTTCCTTTAATGATACCTCACAAAATAACATGATATCATCCATGAACTGCTGGTGGGTGATAGGCATGTTGTTTCCCCATAACTGAAGACCCTTTATCTTTCTTTCCCTTGTCTCTTTTTTAATGTATCTTCCAAGACCCTCTGCCACTATAATAAACAAAAAGGGGGACAAGGGATCCCCCTATCTTAAACCTCTGGTGGCATTAAAAGTCGAGTTGGGAGTGCCATTCAAAAGGATAGAAAACTTTGGCGTTGATATCTTGCTATGAATCCATTCAATCCATCTATTGCTGAAACCGAAAGCCCTGAGTGATGTTTTGAGGAAGTTCCAATTGAGGCGATCATAAGCTTTTGGAAGTTCCTTTCTCTTTTTTTTTGTTTTAGGGAATGAATCACCTCCCGAGCTACCACCAGCCCATCAAGGATTTGTCTTCCTTCAACGAAACCAGTTTGTTCTAGAGATATAATGTTCGCCAGAATAGGTTTTAATCTTTTAGGTACCAGAGTTGCAATAATTTTATAAATAACATTACAAAGGGTTATTGGCTGAAACCCTTGGGCATTCTCAGATTTAGCCTATTTAGGGATAAGAGTAAAAAGGGTAGAGTTAAGACTTGGCCATACCTTTTGTTGTCTTCTCGACTCCTCTGCAACTTCCAAGATGTCTTGTCCCAAGAAATGCCAACTTGCTTGGTAAAATTCTGTCGTGAAACCATCTGGTCCTGGTGCCTTATTTTTCTTCATTCCTTTAACTATTTCCTCTATTTCTTCTAGTGTTGCAGCTCTCATCAGTGCTCTGTTTTGTTCTTTGGTTACCATCCTGGGGATTTCGTTGCAGATTCTTCCTATGGCCCCTTCTCTGTTGACCCTTGGTTCTGTCAGCACTTCCTTGTGGTAGTCTACTAACACTTGTTCCATTTCTTCATGTTCTGTTACTCTTTGCCCTTCCTTGTTTAGAATGGAAAAGATTCTGTTCCTTTGCCTGTGTTGAACCATTGCTTGGTGAAAAAACTTGGTGTTCCTTTCTCCTTCCCTCAGCCAATTTATCCTGGACTTCTGTCTCCATAGGATTTCTTCCTGTTTTCTCCTTTCTTCTACTTGACTGATCAATATTCCTTCCTCTCTACTCTTTTCTTCATTTCGTCCTTCTGTTATGATATTCTGTTGTAATTCTTCCATTTTTTGTTCTAATCTCTGCTTCTCCTTACCGATATTCCCAAATTCTTCCTTGTTCCACCTTTTGATTTTCCCCTTGAGTTCCTTGAGCTTTAGCTGGAAAGTGTGCATCTTGTTTCTTCCTCTTTGTTGACTTTTGGTCCACCAATCCTCTACCTTCGTTATGAACTGATTATGCCTGAGCCAGAAGGCCTCGAACCTAAAAGGGCGTTTATTGGGGTATTTTTTGATATCTATTTCCAGTCTTATAGGCCAATGGTCCGAACCCATGGCTGGTAGAATTTTAGCCTCTACAAAAACATCCATGTTTAGGAATGCTCAAAAACTAAGAATCTATCAAGCCTTGATGCTATCTGATTCCTGCCTCCCCTACAATTGTTCCATGTATAAACTCCGTTTGTTGTCGGGATATCTACCAATCCTTGCTCTGTTATCATTTCACTGAATGCCTCCATGTCTTGATCTGGTCTGCTTTTACCACCTTTCTTTTCTCCTAGGGATTTGATCATATTAAAGTCTCCTCCTACCATCCATGGGGTTGCAGGGAAAAGTCTGCGGATAATTTGCATGTCCTTCAGGAAATTTTTGCGTTCCCTTGGAATATGCGGGCCATAGACTCCCGTGATGAGCACCCACTTTGAGGACCCTATCAATCTGAATGAGCCTCAGAGGATTCTAGGAAGACTGACCCAATCTTTGGCTTGCACCTCCTCTAGATTTCATAGGATTGCCAATCCTCCAGCTGTGCCGGTCGCATCTTGGGCCATAACTTCATATTGAATTTTGTTTTTTTTCACTATCTCTTCTAATTTTTGGTTGTTAATCTTTGTCTCTTGTATTATCATTATGTTGGGTTTGTCTTTCTTCACTCTTTCCCTCAAATATCTTTGTTTCCCAATACTGTTGAGGCCTCTGATGTTCCAACTTGTTACTATCATTTAAAACTTTTTTGGTTGTTGTTGAAATACCTTTGATAGAGGTATGACTCTTCCACAATTCACCAAGGTCTCCCCTACCACCTGTATAGTTTCACTCATTGGCTGCCTTCCTCTTTTTCGATTTCCTTTGCCAGAACTACCCATTCCTATACCTTGTGTTTCTTGTGTTCCTGTTTGCTCCATAGGACTCGTCATAAGGGCTTCCTTCTTCTCCTTGTATTTCTGAAACATTTCCTTGTATAAATGTTTTTGCTCTTCCAGTATAAACCTCTCATCCTGGTTCCTCCAATCCTGCAGTAGCCGTCTCATGACTCGCTCCTCTTTGGTGGGCTCCAGTATTGTAGCAATAATGCTACAACTCCTGGAGCTTCCTATCTCTAATTTTATCAACCCGGTAGTTCGTACAAACTTGGAAGCGACGGTGCTGTATGCACAAGTACTAGCTCTTGTCGCAGCTGTCACTTGGTCAGCTGGCACAAGTCCGCTAGGGCTCAAGCCAACTTCTATATGCTCACAGAAGAAGCTTTATGAGTGATGGACGAAAGCTAACTCAAAGGAGGCTAATCTACTTGCAGAAAGAAACTGAAAGCCAACAAAGCATGAAAACCCTAGTAAACCCTAATTTGACTAGCTAGGCCCTTACAATGCAAAACTGTGAATGAAACTTCTACTAATGATGCCATTACTTGAAGTGAGCTGAAATACATGCATCTAAGCTACTTGCATCTGAAAAGACATGTTTTTGTATTTTTTCATTAAGTGGTTGGATTTATTGTGATGATGCTTTTGATTAGGGTTTGACTGTGCAGGAGCGGTTCGAATGGAAGGAAAGCATGGGCAAGGTCAGGATGGCTAGGAGAGGTCCCAGAGGGTCCCTAGCATTGGTCCACAGAAGTCTACAACGTTCGGATGCTCGGCAACCAAGTTTGCAGGCTCCTACAGGATGTCTGCAGGGGATCCTACAGGAAACTAAGGAATTTCTACAGGAAGTCTGCTACCTTCTACAGGATGTGCTGTAGGTGGAAGTTTTGTGTGTTGGTGAAGTGATGGAACGGCTTGGGTGGATAGGTAAGGTGGAGATGGAACTGGTGATGGCTCAGGAGCAGAGAAGTCAGATGGAGAAAGAGTGCATGCAGTGGGTTGATGGCTGGAAGGATGGGATCAACGAAAGGTTAAGTAAATGGAGCTACGTGAGTAATGGAAGAGCTGGAAGGTAAACGAGCTGAACAGAGGTCGGTTGAGTGGCTTTAGGTGTGGTTGACAAGAAGAGGAAGGTAATGGAATGGTGTGGAGTAGTGTAGATGAAACAGATTGTCTTTGAATGTCACCAAAATGAGAACTCTTTAACCTATGTTAACTGTGCTATTTTCAACCAATGAACAACAGTGCAATTTGTGAAAGAAACTCGTGCATGGAAGTGGAATGAAGAAGTAATGATCAAGACCAAAGTGCATGGATGGATCTATGACTAAAGTAACTGTTGCAGCTTGCATGGACGTGAAAAGAACTGCGCTTCTTTTTGGTGGTTGATATGAACTGCACCCCAATCCCTAATAGAGATGGCAGTGAGGTCCTTTCAACCTTTTTCTGGAGCTCCAATAAATTATAACTATCCTCTTCTAACCTAAGCAACTGGAAGCAAATTCACCATAAACTAATCCTATTCAATCTCATAAAAACTAAATCAGCAGACCGTAAATTCAAATTGCATGTCAAAGTAAAGAAACGAAGTGCTGGAACGAAAGGCAAATAACATTACAACACAGAGGAGGTCTATTGCTCTCAGGTTGGGCCCTAACCTGAGAGCTATAGCTCCCTTAGAAACTCAGAATGAGATCAAAATCTGCCTGCCTTTATTCATAACCAAAAATCTGATGTCATGCCAAAACTGGCTTACAAAATAACAAAAACCGAGCTGTAACTCGTGCTCAGAGATTACAATAGTAATTCCAAAAGTCAAAAAGCTTCTATCAAAGGCTACGGCCTCAGTATTTATGCAAAATGATAATCCAACAGGTTTCCTTGATTTGTGGAGCTCGGCTGTCCAACTAAAGGTTAAACTGCTGATCCTGTAGAACAGTTGTAACTGCTGTTCCTGTAGAACGGTTGGCTGCCTCTAAGCTCGGTGGGGAGATTGGTTGGAGCTCGGAGCTATGGTGGGAATCACGAGGAAGGTCCCCAAGACTGTGGACATCCTCTCCTAAAAACCAGCAGTGCCACCTTACTGTCTCCTTGTCTCCTTTTTCGTGGTCTTTGCTCCCTTTTAATGCCAAAAACCTGAAATCATCATGTATTAGTCACGTAGATAGAATGCCTACCATTCTTCCTACAAACAACACGAATAAACCAAGAAATGAATGCATAAGCAATAAAAGATGAATGGTTTGAGCAAAGCAAGTAGGCCAAATGAGCCCAAATTGTACCAAAAATTGGGGCTCATCATCACCCCCCAGCTAAACTATTTGCTCATCCTTGAGCAACTTAGTCCAAATCTTCATCCTTCATTGCTTTCACTGCTTCCCTTACATCCCAAGGCTCTGTGGTAGTGTCCTCTCTGTTGATATGAAACCCTGCTTTCCTGTTCACCTCTTCCCATTGTTGGCTGTCATCCTCCTCTGTATTGCCTTCTGTCAACCCTAGCAGCAGTGGTGGGCTGAGTTTAAGGCCAATCCAGCTGGCCTGGAGGCTTTGCATGGATTTCTTGTAAAGGTCAACCCTTGCCAAAGCTTCCCTCATCCGAATGGGGGTATGGTACTCTCGGATTTTCAAGCTGTGTGCCAAGGTACTCCATCTGCGTGCACATGCTTGGGCAGCACTTTCTCCTAACAACCTTTCCATGTCTTCAAAGTGAGCTATGGCTTGTGCCTATTGGTCCATAAATCTCAAGGAAGCTGTGGGATCAGTAGCCAACTGTTGGTGGGCTGAGATGAGTGCCACCAGATCCTCTGGTTCTGCTCGAATGAACAGTGGCTCGCTCACTTCTCGGTTCATGACCGATTTTGCTTCAGCTGCTCTTTGATCCTCATGGTTTAACCATGAAGCGAACGCCATCAATTTCATATCACCCAAGGCAATATTGGGATCCCAGGAGACTTCATTAGGCAAAGCTAAATTGTGGAGGTAGAACTCTGCTAATTTGGCTTTGTCTTCTGACGAACTAGTACTGCACAATTCAGAAAATTGTTGTGGGTTTTGGATATGTGAAATACCTCTTTGTGCCAAGGTGTTTATTTGGAGCTGAAACCATTGATCTTTTAAGTATAATCCATAGGATTTTGCAGGTGGTCTGCACTGTATTGCCTCCATGGCCCAACTGGCCATGCAGGCCAATTGTGTTTCCTTCTGTTGCAGCTGTTCTTTTAGAGCTTGCACTTCAATTTTTGTTTGTTGTTCTGCTTCCTGTAGAAGTGTCATTGGCTCTTCAAGACCGGTGGTCAGCTCCTTTTTGCTTTGTTGTTCTTTTGTAATGTCTTTGGAGGATGTTCCTACCCCTGCCCTTAGTTCCTGTAGCTGCAATCTCAGATTCTGATTTTCTTCCTGTAGAAGCACACGTTGGCAATTAGCCACATGTTTAGCCATGGTGAATTCACTCCTGACCTCCTTGAGTTGCTCTTGTAAAGGGCCTATGTCCGCCACACCCTTTGATTTTGCGATCTGCATCCATGTGTGGGAACAGACTCTTTCTTCCTCTAGTGCAAAAAATAGAGGCACAGTAAATTTCTGCGGTATGATTTTGCCCGCCTCTAAAAAGGTGTAGTATGAACTCAGATTAGGCGAAGGGCTAGGTTCTGGTATATGTTCTCTTTCTATCTCTTCAGGCGGTTCTACCTCACCCTCCCTTGGTGGTGATGAGGGTCCTTCCCCTTCCCTCTTTTCCGTTTCCTGTAGCCGGGCCAGATTGTCCTGTAGAACATTTTCAGCTTCCTGTAGCCGAGTTTTTTTAGTCAACAGGTCTAACCTTTCTTGCCACGTATTTTTCTTTGGACTCCCCTTCTCGTAGGTGACTGTGATCCTGGAGGGTGACTTTTCCTTGGGAGAAGCAGGTGTATCTTCGATGACAATCGGGCTGCTGGACTGAGGCTGTGGCTTGCCCGTCTTTATCCTAACACTTCTTCGAGCTTTGAAGTATAGAGGGGCCTCCCTCTTCCTCTTTTCTTTTGGCTTAGGTGGCGTGCTGAGGCCAGCCAATACAGCTGCTGCCTCCGTGCCAGAATATCCACCTTCTTCTCTTTGGGTTTCACCTTTTCGGGGCTTCCTGTAGAAGCCCCTGTTTTGGTAATTTTCGGGCTTCCTGTAGAAGACCCTTTCTCTGTTTTCGGGCTTCCTGTAGAAGCCTGTTTCTGCTTTCCTGTAGACACGGGTGTCACCACCTTTTCTTGCTTAGCCGCATGGGTTTTGCTCTTTGCTTTGGTTGCAGGTGCTGATGAGGTACTTGGGCTGACGTGGACCACCTCAGCTTTATCCATTCTGCTCTTCAGCCTCTTTTCTCTTGCTGACAAGATAGGTGTGCCACCTTTTTCTTTGTCATCCCTTTCTTCATGCTTCTTCTTTTGTTCCTTTTTCTGCACTGTGGTCGGGGTCTTCTGGCCTTTTTCTCTCTTTTCCTCGGCCACTGCTTCTTGTTCCTCACTGCTGGAAGAACCAGTTTCTTCGATCAATATTTTAATGTCTCCATCTCTTGTCAAATTTCGGAAGGATTCCCATGAGAGGGGAACCTTATACGAATGCAGCGCATCCTCCACAAGAAGCTTTATCAGCCCATGGTGGGCTATCTGATCCGGTATGCCCTCTTTCAGCTTTGTGGCACACTCCATTAGAGACTGCAATAGGAAATAAGGGATGCTCAGTTTTTGTTCTACAGAAAGATCAATCTGGTGCCTTAATTCAGTGAGCAACCGAAAGTGATATGCATACACGATGCTAAAACGGCCTTCACAAGTTATATATTTCATGATTTGCAAACTGACTTCATTCCATGGTGGCAACAGACTCGTTCTTCGCACCCCATTTTTGTCCTCTGAGAATTCCTCCTCAGGTGGAAAGAATTCCTTCTTGGCTTGCTGGCTCAACTTCCTTTCTTCCTTATCCCATGGCAAACCCATCGGAAGTTCAGTGATCCGACTGATATGTTGCGGGGTGAGCTTGAGGCTTAGACCTCTGAAGTTCACTGTGGCCAGTGTCTGGGATTTCGGCCTCAGAGCCTGCAAGAATTCTTCGGCCACTTCATCATCGTAACCCAACAGCTTATCACAAAAAGACATCCATTGTGCTCGTGTGAAGAGCTCTACCACTTCCTGGTTTGCCCTTAATTTGGCTGAATCAGTGGGTTCTCGTCTAATAAACCCACCCGGCATGATGAACATGGTTGTTTTAACTAAAGGTGGCAAATGCGAAAGAGATTTGGTCTATTGAGACAGAGCATGCACATAATCCACAAAATTTATCCCTGCGGATCTCAACATAGTCTAATTACACTGACATCCTGTAGAACGACAGTATAGGCACAACAAACAACAATCTCACCGATATCTTTATGACCAGAATGTGGACGATGATCCTGCCACCTTTGAAAACCAATTGCATGAAGAGTTTCAGGGTTACCTTTTTCTGTCACCTTTTTTCGTGGGGAACCCGCCTTCCTGTAGAACTGCGTCCCTGTAGAGACTGCGTTCCTGTAGAAACTGTGTTCCTGTAGGAGCAGTGCGCAAATTTCGGGGAGGACTGTAGTTGGCCTGCGCTCGAGGTGTGCTTCACCGGCGTTCTGGTAGCCAAAAGATCGGCATATCAAAGTGCAGAAGAGATCAGAATAGCCACTCGAGTTTGAAGTGGTGGTTGATAAATGCATGTGCACAATCTAGCCGATTAGATTTTGAATCGGCGCAATCCGTGGCGCGGGGGGTGAGCTGTCCCCGCCGAACCGTTGGGCGACATCATCCATCATTCACCTGCGTATTCACTTGCTGCCGCATCCATTCCCACAGATCTGCCGCCGCCTCTTTCTGTTAAACTCATTGCTTCTGACGGGAGTGTTCTCACGTGCGTGCTGCTCGTTCTCTTTGTCGTGGCCGCCACCCAAACATCCAACTATACCATAACTAGCCGACGTGGCCAGTCTACTGGCCATACGGCCGCTCAACCATTCACTTTTACGCTGTGAAAACAATTCAAAGTAAAATTCATGCGATTTGATGGAAGGAAGGGTCGAGACACTTACCTGCGTGGCTGCACGTGATTTTTCCAGTTTTTGGACGATGGTGAGTGGATCTACCTGCTGCATGCGAACTTACACAGACCCGGAGGCTCATGGTTACAGGCTGCCGACGATGGAGTGGATGCTTTGGTTGCATGCGCCCGCGTTTCATTGCAGATGGCGGTGCTGTGAATGGTATCCACTCTAGCAGGTTTAACTGTTACAGGATTCCCGCGGGGTGTCTCGTAACAGTTCTTCCTCCTTGGGTGCATGCTGCACGACGGAGGATCTGGCCTTTCGATCACGCTCCCGGAGCTTCTGATGCCTGTGGTATGAGATCTCAGCACTTGTTTATCTTTGAAAATGGCTTTTCCCGTGAGAACTCATCGATCTGCTTGCTGGTGCAGGGAACTTGGTTGCATGTCGATAAGGATGGTGGAGCAAGGTAACAACAATGTGCAAGGGTGCCAACAGAGGCTTGCATGCGTCCAAACCGATCCGTGGTCGCTAGATCTCCTTTTAACATGAATTCTGGGCCGTCCCAAACTTCTACAGGAAGTTTCCTGTAGAACACAGAGCTTCCTGTAGAAAGTTCGGGCTTCCTGTAGAAAGTCTGCACTTTCCTGTAGAAAATCCGCGTCTTCCTGTAGAAAGACTGCATCTTCCTGTAGAAGATTCAAACCATGATAAAATTGCACATACCTTGAAAAAACATGGGTATCCTTGGAGGAGGTGCTGGTGAGGTCCCTTGACAGCATGATAAGGACCCTTGGCTTTGAGTTGAGAGGCTTCCTCTCCTCCATAGAACATCTGCGACCTGCATGCAATTTTACCATATTTTGCTTATTGTTTTTTCTCTTTTTTTTTTTTCTCTTTTTTCTCTTTTTTTTTTTTGAAAGATAACAGGGGTGCCTCAAAGAGGTTTTCACCCGTGCCATCTGCCCTGAGCGCTTCAGAGAGGTTTTCACTCAAGGATCTTTTTCAAACCTTTTTTTTTTTTTTTTGAAAGACAATAGGGGCGCCTCAATGAGGTTTTCACCCCTACCACCTGCCTTGGGCGCCTCAGAGAGGTTTTCACCCAAGGATCTTTATTATTATTATTATTATTTTTTTAAATCCTTCAGGGTATGCCCAAAGCAGAGGCAGAACCCTTCTCTATGACCAACACTGCCTTCTCCATAGTTTTGATGAACTCTTGTCTTGAGGGAGGCTTCCTGTAGATCTTCAATCGATGCCCATTGACAAGCATGGGGATGGCTTCCTCATCAATGGTCCTAATAAGCACAGATCCATTGTCATGACATTTTTCCACTGAATATGGCCCTAGCCCTTTGAAATCTTTGTATCTGGAGTCATACAACAAAGCCCAATCTCCCGGCTGAAATTGCTTGTCATGGAAATGTTGGTCATGCCACACCTTTCTCTGAAGTTGAACCACTTCTGAGTGAAGGAGGGCCTGCATTCGGTGCTCATCTAGGCCATTCAGCTGCAATAACCTTTCTTGTTGTGCATGGCTGAGATTTAGGTCCAGCTGAGTTGTCATCCTCAAAGTGTTGTATTCAAACTCAATGGACAGCAGAGCTTTCTTCCCATAGACCAGCTTATAAGGTGTGAAGGCGATTTGCCCAGTCCTTTCTACTGTTGCTCACCACCTTAGTCAAGATCCCTTCTAATGCTCTATTGGTGACTTCCACCTGCCCATTTGCTTGAGGGTGATAGGGGGTGGAAGTCCTATGCTTGATCTTGTGATGAGCTAGTAGATCTTCAGCCAGGTTGGAGGTGAACTGGCTCCCTTGATCGGTGACCAGCTCTCTTGGATAGCCAAACTTATAGAAGATGGTTTCTCTTAGGAACTCGGCCACCTTTTCTTCTGTTGCTGCTTTGATTGCTTTAGTCTCTGCCCACTTTGTCAAATAGTCAGTACACACAATGATGTAAGACCTTTGCCTCGAAGAAGGGTTGATTGGGCCCACAAAGTCCATACCCCACTTCTCAAATGGCTCAAGAGTCACTTGAGGTTGGAGAGGCATCTCATCCCTTTGGGTTGGTTTCCCCATTCTTTGGCATTGGTCACACTGGCTGACATATCTTCTGACATCTTGATGAAGTGTGGGCCAATAGTAGCCTGCCTGCAGGATCTTGAAGGCAGTTCTCTTTGCTGCAAAATGTCCTCCACAAGGCCCATCATGACAAGTGAGGAGGATATCAAAGACTTCCTCCTCCCTTACACAACGCCTTAAGATCTGATCGGGCCAAGCTTGAACAGATTGCCCCCGATCCAAGTAAATGAGGCACTTTTTCTGATGATTCTGCTCTTCTCTCTGGAAGATAGGTGCGGAGGGAACTGTGCTGAAACAAGGTAGTTTGCTATATCAACAAACCATGGAGAGAGTACTGAAATAGCAAACAGATGTTCATCGGGCATCTGGTCATCCACTGTTCCATCCTCATCTGCAGACAAATCCAATCTAGATAAAAAGTCAGCAACAACATTTTCTCTACCTGGTTTGTCAACAATGGTCAAATCAAACTGCTGCAATAAAAGTAACCATCTAATAATACGAGCATTCACATCAGGTTTATTCATTAAATATCTAATTGCAGCATGGTCTGTATGTACAAAGGTCTGGTAACCAGTAATATAATGTCGAAACTTGTTCAGTGCATGGACCACAACCAAGAATTCTTTCTCGGTTACAGTGTAATTCAGCTCAGCTTTGGACAAGTTTTTGCTAACAAAGTAAATGGCATATGGAAGTTTTTGCTCCACCTGTCCTAAAGCTGCACCTATGGCTTTGTTCGAGGCATCAGTGTGGATGTGGGAAGGTAGGGCCCAGTTTGGACCTCTCAGGATTGGGGCTGACACCAACTTGTCCTTCAATTCATTTAAATCCCTCTGACAATCGTCAGTCCATTTAAACTCCACATCTTTTGCCAACAGGCCAAACAATGGCGAGGCTAGCTTGCTGAAATCTTTAATGAATCTCCGGTAATATCCTGCTAATCCCAAGAAACTCCGGACATCCCTTACCTTTTGAGGAGGTGGAACCCTCTTGATGAGAGCAATTTTGTTAGGATCCACCTGCAACCCTTGGCGAGAAATGGTATGGCCTAGCACGGTCCCTTCAGTCATTAGGAATTCACATTTTTCAGGACTAAGGGACAAGTTCATCTCAATGCATTTGGTTATTACTTTTCCCAGATTGGACAATGCTTCCTGGAAGTTGGCCCCATAAGGAGTAAAGTCATCCATATAGATTTCCACTGCATCATGGACCCGCTCCGAGAAGATGCTCAAAACAGCTCTCTGGAAGGTAGCAGGAGCATTGCACAGCCCAAAGGGAAGAACTCGGTAGGCAAAGGTACCCCAAGGACAAGTGAAGGTGGTCTTATCTTGGTCTTCCGGGCTGATTTGGATTTGGTTGTACCCGCTAAACCCATCCAGGAAAGAGAAGAACTTCTTTCCTGCCAGTCCATCCAACACTTGGTCTATGAAAGGTAGAGGGAAATGGTCTTTCTTGGTAGCTTTGTTCAGTTCTCGGTAGTCCACACAGATTCTCCATTTCCCATTTTTCTTGGGAACCAACACCAGAGGGGACACCCATTCACTATCTGAGATGGGGTAGATGAATCCTGCATCCAATAGTTTTTGCAATTCTTCTTTGACAATGTCCTTAAGAGCTGGATTCATTCTCCTCTGGGGTTGCCTAACCGGTTTACAATCCTCTTTGATGTATATATGATGGGTACAGACCGAAGGATGGACTCCTTTCATTTCCTTATAGCTCCAAGCGAAAGCATCTAGGTGGTTGGCCAACAGACTACACAGCTCCTTTTCCTGGGAAGGAGATAGGGAGGAGCTGATATTCAATGTTTTCTCAGGGCCGAACTCCACATTCTTGACTCTGGGAGTAACAGGGTTGGTTGTACAAAGATCCACTAAGGTGCTAGCTTGGGCATCCTCCACCAATTTCTCTAAGGGTAGTGCACTGGAAGGTGGATTCTGGATCAAGGTCTCGATCAAGTCATCCTCGGTTGGGGGGTCTCTTCTAGTGGTATCTAAGGTGCACAGAGGTGCTGAGTACACCTCGTCTTCCTCTCCTTCTTCCAGCCAGAGTGGTAAGTCATGCTCTAAGGAGGGTTGGGCAGGAGGGTATAGGACTAGTTGCTTGGACATAGGACCATTTTTGATGGTCATGTTTCCTGCACGACAACTTATGTAGGCATCTGCAGTGGCTAACCAAGGCCTTCCCAAAATGAGGGGATACCCAGTAAGGTTTACCTTTGGTTGCAGAACCAGGAAGTCTGCAGGGTATTCCCACGAGTCAATAGAGACCAAGACATCCTCCACAATCCCTTCGGGAGTCACGGTGGAGCGATCTGCTAATTGCAGTACTGTCGAGATCTTCCTCAAGGAACCCTGAAGATTGAGTTTAAGCATGGTATCCCTGGTCATCACATTAATGGCAGCCCCCAGATCAATCAAGGTGTGAGGTATAATGGTGCCATTGATGTGGACATCTACTACAGGACTTCCAGGATCTAGGTACTTTGGGCAGATGACTTGTCCTAGCATCAGGTCAGACAGTTGTCCTATGACATTAATGGTTGAAGCATCTTTCTTCCGCCTGCCTGGGTGTTTGAAGCACTTTTCCTTAACCAGTTTGTTGTATATTGGCACATCCTTGATGGCTTGGAGAAGTGGTATTTTTACACACAACTGCTTGAGCTCACCCAGAAGCTCCTCCTCCTATGGGTTGGGTTGTGTGGTGGCTGTTAGTCTCTCAGGAAAGGGTGGAATAGCCTTCGGTTCACTTTCCTATTTATCTTCCTCATCCTCTGGGGGAGGAGGTTGGCGATCTGGTAGAGTCTTTCCAGATCGAAGATTGATCTCCTGGATCTCCACAGCATAGGTAGGGCATGAGGTTTCCCCAGTGTATACCTGCTGGGCCTGTCTATTGTTGGGGTTCGGGTTCGATTGAGCAGGCATTTGAGGTTGCCTTGGAGGAGCAGGAGGTAATGGCTGAGGTTGAACTGGAGGTGGAGGCAAGATGGCGGGAGGAGTGTTGTACTAGGGCCTCCACCCCGATTGAGGTGCATTCCATTGAGGCTGTGGCTGGGCCTGTGAATGATATGAATGAGAAGTAGGTTGAGTGGGGTACTGAGGCGGATAAGACCATGGAGGAGGCATGGACCAGGAAGGATGAGCAGGGGGACCCCAGGAAGGCATAGGAGTTGATTGGTTGGGGTTGTAATAAGCTTGAGGTGCCCCTTGCATCCCCTGCTGATAAGGTCTAGATCCTTGTGGCCTCCTTTGGTTGAGGTAATAGAGAGGTTCAGTGGAAGCTTCTGTCCCTTGGTACATGGCTTTAAACCCAGGTAAGGTTGGACACTGATTTGTGGGATGGTCCTCCTCACAAACGAAACACACTTCAACCGAATGCAATGGACATTCGTTCTTAGGGTGTCTCCTTGTGCACCTAGGGCAGAAGACAGCCAAGGCTCTCTCAGCTTCTTCTTTCTTTTGCTGAATCCTGAATGTGTCAAGCTGCATGGAAATGGTCTGTCTCACCTCACTCTTAAGATCTTCTAATTGATTTGCAAGCTCATGTTTGGAGAAAGGGACACTAGTTGAGAGGAGGTTTCCTCTACCTCGTTTCCGAGCTGCCTTGGAGTGGTTTCTAAACACAGTCTTGATGTCCTCATAAGGCAGTTGGTAAATGTCCCCCCCAGCTAACATGTGAAGGGTATCTAAGAGGTCTTCAGGGACTCCTCGAGCAGGACCAACTTGAGGGATTCAGGGTCAAGTGTGCACCTGGCCCGCTTATAGCTTAGTTGGAACCTCTCCTCATAATCCTCTAAGGACTCAACATTTCCCATGGTCATCCGAAAGATTTCTCCCTTGGTTTCCTTAGACCTACAATAATCCCTGTACTTGGTATTGAAAGCTTGCTGCATCTGAGCCAAGTGGTGATACTATTCCCAGGTAAGCCCATGAACCAGCGTAATGTTGCATCCTTAAGAGTGGAAGGGAAAAGTTTCAGCTTTTGCTCATCTTCAGTATAGTCATAGGTTCTACAGAGGACAAACAAACTCAAACAGGAAGGTATCAGGATCTTCAGTAGTCAGTCCATGGAAGTGAGGTAAGGCGGAGGGGCTAATGTTCTTCATTTTCATCTCTCCATTGGTCTCTCGGATGGGGAAGGCACCTTCTATTCTCTCATCTTCTCTTCTATTGTCAGCCATAGCTTCAGATGGAGTGGTCTCTAACTCTTCTTCTACTATAGGATCTTTGTATATCTCTGGATGTTCACCTATAGGTTCTTCTGGGTCACTGTCACCAAAGAAGAGAGAAGGGTGACTCAGTGATGTGGTGGGGGTGTTTGGTAGGAATTTGCCTGATCTATCTCGGTTCCTACGAGGCATGAAATGGAAAAGACTTTCTTTTTTTTGATTGTTTTTTTTTCTTTTTTTTCTTTTGGTACCTGCAAAACTGAAACAGATTGATCTACAACTAACTATGAAAGATGCGGAATTAAACTGAAAGCAGGAAAGAACTAATCTACTTTGCTCAAATGAAATTGCAGGAATGGAAATGCTAGTCTACGCTTGCAGAAAGGAAATGTAATCTATGAAAGTAGGAAATGCTAATCTATGAAAGCAGGAAATGTCTATGCTACTTTTGCAGAATGGAATGAAATAAAATACTTAGCAGAAGGAAAGAGTAAGAAAATAGAAGAAAAGCAACAATTACTAATACTCTGACGCTTCCCTGGCAACGGCGCCAAAAAGATGGTGGGATCCAGTATTGTAGTAATAATGCTACAACTCCTGGAGCTTCCTATCTCTAATTTTATCAACCTGGTAGTTCGTACAAACTTGGAAGCGACGGTGCTGTATGCACAAGTACTAGCTCTTGTCGCAACTGTCACTTGGTCAGCTGGCACAAGTCCGCTAGGGCTCAAGCCAACTTCTATATGCTCACAGAAGAAGCTTTATGAGTGATGGACGAAAGCTAACTCAAAGGAGGCTAATCTACTTGCAGAAAGAAACTAAAAGCCAACAAAGCATGAAAACCCTAGTAAACCCTAATTTGACTAGCTAGGCCCTTACAATGCAAAACTGTGAATGAAACTTCTACCAATGATGCCATTACTTGCAGTGAGCTGAAATACATGCATCTAAGCTACTTGCATCTGAAAAGACATGTTTTTGTATTTTTTCATTAAGTGGTTGGATTTATTGTGATGATGCTTTTGATTAGGGTTTGACTGTGCAGGAGCGGTTCGAATGGAAGGAAAGCATGGGCAAGGTCAGGATGGCTAGGAGAGGTCCCAGAGGGTCCCTAGCATTGGTCCACAGAAGTCTACAACGTTCGGATGCTCGGCAACCAAGTTTGCAGGCTCCTACAGGATGTCTGCAGGGGATCCTACAGGAGACTAAGGAATTTCTACAGGAAGTCTGCTACCTTCTACAGGATGTGCTGTAGGTGGAAGTTTTGTGTGTTGGTGAAGTGATGGAACAACTTGGGTGGATAGGTAAGGTGGAGATGGAACTGGTGATGGCTCAGGAGCAGAGAAGTCAGATGGAGAAAGAGTGCATGCAGTGGGTTGATGGCTGGAAGGATGGGATCAACGAAAGGTTAAGTAAATGGGGCTACATGAGTAATGGAAGAGCTGGAAGGTAAACGAGCTGAACAGAGGTCGGTTGAGTGGCTTTAGGTGTGGTTGACAAGAAGAGGAAGGTAATGGAATGGTGTGGAGCAGTGTAGATGAAACAAATTGTCTTTGAATGTCACCAAAACGAGAACTCTTTAACCTATGTTAACTGTGCTATTTTGAACCAATGAACAGCAGTGCAATTTGTGAAAGAAACTCGTGCATGGAAGTGGAATGAAGAAGTAATGATCAAGACCAAAGTGCATGGATGGATCTACGACTAAAGTAACTGTTGCAGCTTGCATGGATGTGAAAAGAACTGCGCTTCTTTTTGGTGGTTGATATGAACTGCACCCCAATCCCTAACAGAGATGGCAGTGAGGTCCTTTCAACCTTTTTCTCTGGAGCTCCAATAAATTATAACTATCCTCTTCTAACCTAAGCAACTGGAAGCAAATTCACCATAAACTAATCCTATTCAATCTCTAAAAACTAAATCAGCAGACTGTAAATTCGAATTGCATGTCAAAGTAAAGAAACGAAGTGCTGGAACGAAAGGCAAATAACATTACAACACAGAGGAGGTCTATTGCTCTCAGGTTGGGCCCTAACCTGAGAGCTATAGCTCCCTTAGAAACTCAGAATGAGATCAAAATCTGCCTGCCTTTATTCATAACCAAAAATCTGATGTCATGCCAAAACTGGCTTACAAGATAACAAAAACCGAGCTGTAACTCGTGCTCAGAGATTACAATAGTAATTCCAAAAGTCAAAAAGCTTCTATCAAAGGCTACGGCCTCAGTATTTATGCAAAATGATAATCCAACAGGTTTCCTTGATTTGTGGAGCTCGGCTGTCCAACTGAAGGTTAAACTGCTGATTCTGTAGAACAGTTGTAACTGCTGTTCCTGTAGAATGGTTGGCTGCCTCTAAGCTCAGTGGGGAGATTGGTTGGAGCTCGGAGCTATGGTGGGAATCACGAGTAAGGTCCCCAAGACTGTGGACATCCTCTCCTAAAAACCAGCAGTGCCACCTTATTGTCTCCTTGTCTCCTTTTTGTGGTCTTTGCTCCCTTTTAATGCCAAAAACCTGAAATCATCATGTATTAGTCACGTAGATAGAATGCCTACCCTTCTTCCTACAAACAACACGAATAAACCAAGAAATGAATGCATAAGCAATAAAAGATGAATGGTTTGAGCAAAGCAAGTAGGCCAAATGAGCCAAATTGTACCAAAAATTGGGCTCATCACTCTTCATTTCCATTCTCTTTTTATGGATCAATCTCCATCTGTGTTTGTTCTGTGTCTGCATTCTATTCTAACCCTTCTTTTCCAAGGTTATCTTGATTTGGGTTTGTTTCCTTTGTGTTTTTATTCGGTTCCATTGGTTCTTCTACATTTTCTTCCTTTTCTGTCTCTCCTTCTTCTTCCTATAGAATACTGAACTTATTTTGACATTCAACCGATACAGATTTAGGGGTTTGAATCTTACTTGCCGTCTCTTTCCTGGGCCTCATTTTTCTATGGACTTCCTGGAAACACTCCTCCATTCCTTCTGTTTCTTTTGTCCTTCTTTTTCCCTCTTCTGCTTTCCTTTCTGTGCCTTCCCCAACGTTCAGGGGGCATTGTTTAAAAATATGTCCGTATTCGTGGCACCTTCTACACCTGAATGATATATGTTCATAATCCATTGGTTGTTGCCATATTTCGCCATGATATTCCAGCTCTATGTATTCTGGAAGGGGGTCTGATATATTCATATATATGCATATCCTTGCATAGGATGTGTATCTCCGTCTTTTCGTTGATTCCTATACTTTGACAAAAGACCCTATCGTGTTGCCTATCCCTTCAGGATTTCAGGATCCCAGAACTCTATTGGTAGGCCAAATAGATGGACCCAAACCCGTGCCGCCAACATCCATTCTTGATCGGGGTTGTAGCTGTCCTCCCAGTGTCTCATGAATAACCCAGCGTTGTTCATGAAATATGGCCCTCCTTCAAAGATTCTTTCCTTGTCTTCTAGGTTAGCAAATATCACTGTAAAAAAACCTTTTTCCCCCAGCTTCATGTTGATATGACCTTTCGACTTCCATCTTTGTTGTATCCACCTTGCCAGGTCCTTTTCCACCAGCCAGAACCCTATAAATTTTACATATCAGGGCGTGGTCTCTCATATAACATCTATACTCTTCGAGTTTGTTATTCGGGATCACAAACCTCGGCTTTTTTAGGGCTCTGGGTAGGCACCTGCCTCCTAGTCTTGTTTGCCATTGGTTTCCCAGCACCGACTCTTCCCTACTCTCTCCCCCTGGTTCCCTTCGTGGTCCAGTTCCGCTTGTTTCTCCCACTGTTACATTTTTGTAGGAGGGGATATCTCCCCTCCCTGGGTCCCCGATCATGGCTGCTTTCAGCTCCTTCTAGCTTTGTGAGCCTCCTTATCTTCCTTTTGCGCCGCTGTTTGTTTTCTTGTTTTTTCGGTTGTTCGTCCTCTACCCTTAACTACCCTGTTGATCCTCTTTCGATCTTCCCTTTGCAAACCCTAGTGTTTCATAAACCCTCGCCATTTCCAGAAACCC
Source organism: Pinus tabuliformis (assembly GCA_031772625.1). Lineage (NCBI taxonomy): Eukaryota > Viridiplantae > Streptophyta > Pinopsida > Pinales > Pinaceae > Pinus > Pinus tabuliformis. Next base: position 1,088,847,972 of record CM062807.1, read on the forward strand.
TCGTCTCCATCCAGCCCAACACCAGTTCCCTTTAAATAAAGGTATTTTAAATATATGTTATCGTTTTATATTTTTATAACCATTTATTATTGATACATATTTTCGAAATAGTTAAAAATATAATTATTATAATAATAAAACTGAAGAATTTAATAAAAACTTATTAATTTAAGTAAATGTTATATTGTAAGTAGATTTATTAATTTTCGAAACTCCAAATTTCGGATCTTCAGATTTTGGTGAAGATGAAGGGATGCCGCAACCGTAGGTCTATTGCAGGGGAGTCGGGGCTTTCATATTAAACCCTAGCTGAGATCACATGTCCAAGGACATCCAAAACAATTTGAAATATATTTATTTTGAATAATAAACTAGTTTTAAATTTTATAAAATATTATAATTTTTTGGGGGCAATATTTATATTTTAATCTATTTATAAATAAAAATGAATATGTTTATCATAAAAACATATTTATTAATACTAGAAACTGATTATGAATATTATGATTATAGATATGTTTTATATAGTTAAATATCAAAATATTAATAAAAAGTGGACATTCATATCATATTTATGAAAAATGTATATGTATGGGGATCAATTCTAAGCTTTATAAACTATTTTGAATATCATGTTTTATGGTATTATATTTTTGAATCATTCAATATTAATGCATTTTCATAAACTATTGGATAGATTTTAGATGAAATAAAAATATTTAAATATTTTATTTTATGGTATTTATATTTTGTAGCTATTTATTATTCATACATATTTTCCAAATAGTTAAAATTATATATTTAATTAGGAGATGTGTACTTTGTCTATCTCTCCACAAACTTTAATTTTTAGTTAATGTCGGCCAAAATAAATATCTAAATAACCATACAAAACATATAAATAATGCATCAAATACAATTAACTCATGTTTTTTATATATATGTTGAATATGAATAGATCATAAATTTACCTTCAACAAAAAAATTAACCACATTAAAATTATAAATTAGGTAAAACTTTAACAACTTTACTCTTTACTAAAGTCAATATGATTTCTTAAATCAAAGTAAAAAGGTAAATTCAAGACAAAGAATATAAAATCTTGCTCCAAAATCTTTTAATATTTCTTTTAATTAAATATTTGTAAAATAAATTTTAAGAAGGAAAACCATATCCTATTTATATATTAAAATATTAAAAGCCATAAATATTTGCACGTCAAAGTTGTAATCTTTGAAAACATTAATTTGATGTAGTTTTAATATAAATTTTGTTTTCATGCCATGTAAAAATATCATTAAATCTAATATTAATATTGAAAGATTAATATTCATATCAATATTATTACTAAATCTAATATTAGTATTAATATATTATAATATTAATATTATTAAATTTAAAATTTATTATATTACAATATATATTAATATATCATGATATATATTAACTCCAGATATAATGGAGGGAAGAACAAAGACATAGAGCAATAGAGGTGGAGAGATAGAGGGAGTGAGAGAAAGGAATAGAGAGGAAGGGAGAGAGAGAGGACTTGAGAGGAAGGGAGAGGAAGAAGTAGAGAGGGATGGATAGAGAGATTGAATTTGATGGGGAGAGAGGGAGGGAAGAAGAAATACATAGAGAGAGAAAGTAGAGAGAGGGTGTGTATGTTTTTGATTTAGATAGAGATACAAAGAAGTATAGATGGAGAGAATGGGGGGAAGAATGAGAGAGAAGGAGAGAGGGAGGGAGATAATGATAGAATTGGAGGGAGGAGAGAGAGAGAGAGAGAGAGAGAGAGAGAGAGAGAGAGAGAGAGGTGGGAGAGAAAGGGAGATAGAGGAAGGAAGAGAGTGAGGATGTGAGAGAGAGAAGGAGAGAGGGAGGAAGAGAGAGAGGGAGGTAAGAATAAAGACACAAAGAGAGAAAGGTGGAGAGAGAGAGAGGGAGTGATAAGGGAGATGGCAAGAGAGGAGGGAAGAGAGATAGAAGGGGGAGAGGGGGAGAAGGGAAGAGAGAGGGTGATGGAGAGGGAGGAAGAGATAGATAGATAAGGAGAAAGAGTGTGTATGTTTTTGGGTGATATAGAGATAAAAAAGAGAGGCAAATGGATATAGAGATATAGATGGAAGGTGAAGAGAGGGAAGAAGAGAGAGATAGATAGATATGGAGGGAGAGAACATGTGTGTTTGGAGGGAGGTGAGATAGAGAGACAAAGAAGTAGAGATATAGAGGGAGATATAGATATAGATGGGGGGAGAAGGAATAATATTTCTTGCACTAGATGCATTGCTTTTAGTGTAGATGGTGATTTCTAATCCTATTTGATTGCTTGCATTGAAGGAGTAAACTAAAGGAGAGGGGAGAGGAATGAAGAGAGAAAGAAGGAGAGAAGTGAGAGCAGGAGAGAAAGGTAATATATAAAAGGTGAGACACAAATATGGAGGGGTGAGAGAGGGGGAAAGATAGTGACATGGTTGGAGGAAGAGAGAGAGAGAGAGAGAGAGAGAGAGAGGAGTTTAGAGAGAGGAGGAGAGAGGGGGAGAGAGGGGGGTAGAGAGAGGAGGAGAGAGGGAGGGACAAAGAGTTTGAGTTGGAAGGGGAGTGGGGGAGAGAAGAAGAAAAACATAGAGAGAGAAAAGTAGAGAGAGAGAGATGGAGTGGCGTGGGAGAGATCGAGAGAATGTGTATATGTTTGGATTTGAGATGGAGATATAAAGCAGGAGAGATAAAGGGAGAAATAAATATTGATGGAGGGGAAGAGAGGAAAGAACATTTCTTGCACTAAATGCATTGATTTTAGTGTATATGGTGATTTCTAATCCTATAATATTGCTTGCACTAGGTGACTTGATTTCAGTGTAGACTTTGATTTCTAATGATATATGATTTCTTGCACTTGACGCATTAATTTTAGTGTAGATGTTGATTTATAGTCATATTTGATTGCTTGTACTAGATGCATTGATTTCAATCTAGATGCCTTCTAATTCTATATGATTGCTCGCACTAGATGCACTGATTTTAGTGTAGATGTTGATTTAAAATTCTATTTTATTGCTTGCACTAGATGCATTGGTTTTAGTGTAGATGTGTATTTCTAATTATATTTGATTTCTTTCACTAGATGCATTTATTTAGAGTAGATGTTGATTTATAGTGCTATTTGATTGCTTGCATTAGATGCAATTCTTTCACTGTAGATGTTGTTTTCTAATCCTATTTGATATCTTGTATTAGATTCATTGATTTCATTGTAGAAATTTTCTTCTAGTCATATCTGATTGCTTGCATTGAATGCATTGATTTCAGTGTATATGCTTATTTTTAATTTGATGTAATTAGATGTATGATGTACATTAAGTTTAAAGTGATTGGATTAACAATGTGCAGTGTTTTCATAGTAATTCAACCTATTAATATTGGAGAGAAAGAGAGAGAAGATATGATTTAACTGCAATAGCTTGAATTAAATATTTGAATGGTTTACGATTTCAACTACCCCTTTCATATAATCGATATGAAAATATGGCTAAACTAACAGTGGTGACAATAAGAATAGTAGAAGAAAATAGTTTGAGATTGACCAAAATGAAGACTATTGATCACAATGAAGACTATAATTATCAAAGACAGATAATTTTACTTGATAAGAGGAAGTCTATTCTGGACATCGAGCTCATTGTTTATAGCATTTTCTTGATCCACATAATATTTAGATTAAATTGCCCCAAATAAAACAAGAAACGACCATAAGGAGCACTATATGGATGACCCTCTATTTTCAAGAGTGGTTCTTGTGTTGGGCTACTTTTCTTGAATGAAAGTTGGGACGGAGGATCAAATGCAGGGTGAGCCCAATTTAGAAAGGAAAAGTGAGAAACCCCTTACATGGTTTTCATCTCCTTTGTTTAAAATTGATAGAGATTAAAAATAATTCAGTGAGCAATGAATCCCACTGTGGGATGAATTATTTCCCAAAATTTCTAACCAATGTCAATTTCAATTAATCATCTATCTTTATTTTTTTTAGTCTTGTAAATGATTGAGAAATGATTTTTTAATAGAATCCATTAATTAAAATATCATTTCCATTTTCAGAAGCTTAAGTTTTCAAAGTTAGAGAATCCATGAATTTCAATATTCCTATCTAAAATTTACCTGAGAATCCCTAAAGCAATAGGTGTGAGGAGTTTCAATCTTGATTCGACCAAAACTTACAAGGCTAGTTTCTAATTCTTGCAATGCATTTCATAGATCCAAGATAGGCCCATCTAAGTCATGGCCTAATATGTGCTTGAGAAAGGGCTTTTCTAATGGAATTGATCAAATAAAGATGCATTTCCATGTTTAAAAGCTCCAGGTTTCAATGTTTAAAATCTAGGGATTTGAATATTTCAATATTCTGTGAAATTGTACATACCCACCCTCACCTTTTAGCCTTTAATTTCATATGGTTGTGTTACTCTACACATTCAATGCAGCAAATGCACACAAAAAGACATGTGGATCACCGGAAATTTTAAAACGTATCAATGCAGAATTTTCATATATTAACATACAATGAATTTTATTTCTAGGTAGTTACCAAGCCTAGAGACCCAATCTGCGATTGAAGTCTTGGAAATAGACAATCCACTACTTTTTCCAATTATAGATGCGAGGAACCCTTAAAAATGATCTTTTTCTCTGTCACTATTGTGTCCTTATCGGAATCGAACAATATTTAGAGAATGCAATCTACCAACACAAACTAGTTAATCAACATCCTTCCATAAAAAATTGAAACAAGAAATTGTGAATTTTGTAGGATGAGATATTGATCATACATACTTCTATCCTGGTAGGAGAAATAGTAAACTTTATGGAGGAACCATGGGGGGAATTATGGTCCTTAAAAATCTCCTTAAACTGCTTTA